>PVKZ01008035.1:0-18558 GCA_004027375.1 Macroglossus sobrinus | reverse complement strand
TAACCCTAAATCTAACCCTAATTCTAAACCTAGACCTAGCCCTAACACTAACTCTAACCCTGACCCTAACCTTAACACTAGCCCAAACCCAAACCAGAGTCCTGAACATTACCCTGACCCTAACCCGAGCCCTAAACCAAACCTAAACCCTAACCCTAACCTTAACCATAAAACTAGTATAATTCTAAATGTAGCCCTAGTCCTAAATCTAACCCTAACCCTAAAACTAGCCCTAACTCTAACTGTAACCCTAACTATAACCCTAATTCTGAACCTAGCCCTAGCCCAAACTAAACCAAAACACTAGCCCTAACCCTAACCCTAACTCTAACCCTAATTCTAAACCTAGACGTACCCCTAACACTAACTCTTACCCTAACCCTAAACCTAAAACTAACCTTAAGCCTAACCCTAAACCTAACCCTAACCCTAACAATAGCCCTAACTCTAACACTAACCCTAAACCCTACCCTAACCCTAACCCTAACCCTAACTCTAACCCTAACTGTAAACCTAACCCTATCCCTTATGGTAACTCTAATGCTAACCCTAACTTTAAACTTAAACAAAACCCTAACTCTAACCCTAACCCTAAATTTAATACTATCCCTAACCCTAAACTAACACTATTCCTAACCCTAACCCTAAACCTAACACTAACCCTAACCCTAACCTTAACCTTAACCCTAACCCTAACCCTATCCCTAAACCTTACCCTAACCCTAACACTAAACCTAACCCTAACCCTAAACCTATCCTAACCCTTAACCTAACCCTAATCCTAACCCTAACCCTAAACCTAAACCTAGTCCTAATCCTAACCCTAGCCCTAACCCTAACCTAAAACCTAACCCTAAAATTAACCCTAAATCTATGCTAATCTAAACGTAGCCCAAGCCCTAACTCTAACCCTAACCCTAAAACTAGACCTAAAACTAACCCTAACCCTAACCCTAACACTAGCCCTAAACCTAACCCTAAGCCTAACCATAACACTAACCTAAACCTAGCCCTAACACTAACCCTAATCCTAAGCCTAACCCTAACACTAGACCTAACACTAAGCCTAACCCTAACCTAACCTAACTTTACCCTAAACCTAGTCCTAACCAAAACCCTAACCCTAACCCTAACCTAAACCTAATTCTAGCCCTAACACTTACCCTAACCCTAACCCTAACCCTAACCTTAAACCAAACACTGGCCCTAAACTAAACCCTAACCCTAACCCTCCCTAAACTTAAACCTACACCTAACCCTAACGCTAACCCTAACCCTAACCTTAACTCTAACCCTAATTCTAAATATAGCCCAACCTAACTCTAACCCTAACCCTAACCCTAATCCTAACCCTAAGCATAACCCTAATATCACCCTAACCCTAATTTTAACCCACATCCTAACCCTAAACCTAACCCTAACCGTAACCCTAACTGTCACTCTAACCCTAACCCTATGACTACCCCTAACCCTAACCCTAATCATAACCCTAAACCTAATGCTAGCACTAACCCAACCCCTAACCCTAACCCTAACACTAACTCTAAGCCTAACCCTAACCCTGACACGAGCCCTAACCCTAACCCTAAACCTAAACGTAACACTAGTTCTAAAACTAACCCTACAAAAACCCTTAACCTAAACCTAGCCCTAACACTAAATCTAACCCTAACCCTAACTTTAACCCTAAACCTAACACTAGCTTAACACTAACCCTAACCTTAACCTTAACCATAACTCTAAAAGTAACCCTAACCCTAACCCTAACACTAACCCTAACACTAATCCTAACTCTAACCCTAATTCAAAACCTATACCTAGCCCTAACACTAACCGTAACCCTAACCCTAAATCTAACCATAAACGTAACCCTAACACTAGCCCAAAACCTAGCCCTAACCCTAACCCTAACCCTAACCCTAACCCTACCCTAATTCTAGCCTTAACCTTAACCTTAAACCTAACACTAACCCTAACACTAGCCGTAAACATAACCCTAACCCTAACCCTAACTCTAACTCTAATCCTAATTCTAAACCTAGCCATAGCCCTAACTCTAACCCTAACCCTAACCCTAACCCTATTCGTAACCCTAAGCTCAACCTAAGCCTAACCCAAACTATATCCCTAACCCTACCCTAACACAAGCCCTAACCCTAACCCTAACCCTAAACCTAACACTAGCCCTAACACTAACCCTAACCCTAACCCGAACTCCAACCCTAATTCTAAACTGAGCCCTAGACCTAACTCTAAACCTAACCCTAATCGTAACCCTAACCCTAACCCTAACCTCACACTAAACCTAATCCTAACACTAACCCTAACCATAACCCTAAACCTAACAAAAAACCTAACTCTAACCCTGATTCTAAACCTAGACTAGCACTAACACTAACCGTAACCCTAACCCTAACCCTAACACTTACACTAGTCCAAACCCTAACCCTACACCTAACCCTAACCCTAACCCTAATTCTAAACCTAGCTATAGCCGTAACCCTAACACTAACACTAACCCTAACCCTAACCCTACCCTAACCCTAGCCGTAGCCGTAACCATAACCCTAACCCTAACCCTAAACCTTACCCTAACCCTAGCCGTAGCCCTAACCCTAATCATAACCCTAACCCTAACCCTAACCCTAACCCTAACCCTAACCGTAACACTAACCTTAGCACTCGCCCTAAATCTAACCCTAAACTTATACCAAGCCCTAGCTCTAACACTAGCCCTAACCATACTCTTACTCTAACCCTAATCCAAGCCTTAAACCTAACCCTAACCCTAACCCTAACCCTAAGCCTAACGCTAAACCTAGCCATAGCCCTAACCCTAACCCTAACCCTAAACCTAACCCTAACTCTAACCCTGATTCTAAACCTAGACTAGCACTAACACTAACCGTAACCCTAACCCTAACCCTAACACTTACACTAGTCCAAACCCTAACCCTACACCTAACCCTAACCCTAACCCTAACACTAGCCCTTAACCAAACCCTAAGCCTAACACTTACCCTAATCCTAAACCTAGCCCTAACACTAAACCTAACCCTATCCCTAACCCTAATACTAGCCCTAACCCTAACCCTAACCCTAACGCTAACCCTAACCCTAACCCTATCCCTAACCTAATACTAGCCCTAACCCTAACCCTAAACCTAACCCTAACCCTAACGCTAACCCTAATCCTAATCCTAACCCTATCCCTAACCTTAACCCGACCCTAATTCTAGCCCTAACCCTAACCCTAACCCTAACCCTAACACTAGCCCTAAACTAACCCTAAGCCTAAGCCTAACCATAACTCTAACCCTAACCCTAAGTCTAAACCTAATCTAAACCTATGCCTAGCCCTAACTCTAACCCTAACCGTAACCCTAACCCTAACCTTAACCCTAACCCTAACCCTAACCTAAACCTCACCCTAAACATAACCCTAATTCTGACCCTAACCATAACCTCATCCTAACACTAATCCTAAACTGAACACCAACCCTGTACCCTAATCCTATCACCCTCCCTAATCCTATTCCTAACACTAACCAGAAACTCATTGAAACCTTACCCTAACCCTAACCCTATACTTAAATGTAACTCAAAAGGGTAATGTATCTCTAAACTAATTTTGAACCCTAACACTTACCCTATCGCTAATCCCAAAGCAAACCCTAAACTAAATTCTACTTAAGTTTAACTCCTAACCGGAGCTTTATCCTAAGCTTAACCGTAAGGCAAACCCTAACACAAACTTGTACCCTAACTCTAAATGCATTCCTAACTATAACCCTATTCTAACCCTCATGCAAGCTTTATCCCTAAACCTGACTCTGACCCTAATACTCATGCACACCTAAGTTTAAAAGCAATGTTATCCACCACTGTATTTTAACTTTACTCCCAGTCCAAAACGTGAACATAACTCCAACCGTAGACCTAACGCTAACGAAAACCCTAGGATTTTCCCTAACACTAATACTAACCCTAGCCCCAGCTCTTATCTAAAACATAATCCTAACCCTATTTCTAACCATGGGCCTAACGCAAACTCTAACCCTCACTTACCCTAGGCCTAACCCTAACCCTAAACCTAACTCTAACCCTAGGCCTAACCCTAAACCTAACCTTAGCCCTAGCCCTAACCCTAATCCTACCCTAACCATAGTTCTATCCCTCATCTTAACCCAAACCCTAACCTCAACCTAACCCTAACCCTAACCCTAACCATAACCCTAACCCTAACCCTAACCCTAACCTCACTTTAACCCTAATTTTTACCCTAACCCTAACCCCGTAACCTAACAGTAACCCTAAACCTAACCCTATTCCTAACACTAACCATAAACTCATTGAAAACCTAACCTTAACCATATGCCTACTTAAATTTTACACAATGGTGTAATGTATTTCTCAACTAATTTTTAACCCTAATTCTAAACCTAACACTAATCCTAAAGCAAACCCAAACCTAATTCTAAACCGAACCTTAACTCCTAACCTGAGCTTTACCCCAAGATTAAGCAAAGGGCAATCCCTAACACAAACTTGTACCCTAACTCTAAAGGAATTCCTAACTATAACCCTATTCTAACCCTCACGCAAACTTTATCCCTAAAGCTGACTCGGACCCTAATACTCATCCAGACCTAAGATTAAAAGTAATGTTATCCGCCACTGTATTTCTAAATTTATTTTCAGTCCTAAACGAGAAAATAACCCTAACCATAACACTAACCCTAACCCTAAACCTAACACTAACCACAAACCTAACCGTAACAATAACAATAACCCTACACCTAATCCAAGCCCTAGACCTAACCCTAACCATAACAGTAAAACAAAAAAATAAAGAAAACCCGAACCATAAACCCTAACTTTAACCCTAACCCTAAACCTAACGCTAACCACCCTAAACATAACCCTAAACCTAACCCTAACCCCTAACACTAATCCTAACTCTAACACCTAACCCTAAACCTAACCCTAACCCTAAACCTAACCCTTACTCTAACCCTAACAATAACAATTGTTAATAACAATAACCCTAAACCAAGCCCTAGACCTAACCGTAACCCTAAAAATAACCCTAAACATTACCCTAACCCTATCCCTAACCCGAATCCTAACTTTAAACCTAATCCTAACCCTAACCCTAAATCTAAACCTAAACTTAAAGCTAACCCTAACCCTAACCCGAACCCTAACCCTAACTCTAACCCCTAAACCTAACCTAAATTCTACCCCTAAACCTAACCGTAACCCTAACGCTAAACCTAACACTCACCCTAAAAGCTACCCTATCCCTAAACCTAACACTAACCCAAACCCTAACCGTAACCCAAATCATAACCCTAACCATAACCCTACCGCTAACCTAACCCTAACCCTAACCCTAACCCTAACCCTAACAAAAAAATAACCCTAACCCTAAACCAAGCCCTAGACCTAACCCTATACCTAAAACTATCCATAACACTTAACCCTAAAACTAACTTTAACCTAACACGAACACTAACCCCAACCCAAACCGTAAACCTAACTAAACCTTAACTCTAAGACTAATTCTAACCGTAACCCTAACCAAAAACTAAACCTAATTCTAACGCTAAACCTAACCCTAACCCTAAGCATAACCCTAATCATAACCCAAACCCTAACCCTAACCCTAAACCTAACTCTAACTCTAACCCCTAACACTAACCCTAATTCTAACCCCTAAACCTAACTCTAACCCTAACCCTAACCCTAACACTAAATCTAACCCTAAAAATAACCGAAACCCTAAAAGTAAGCCAAACCCGAACTCGAACCCTAACACTAACCCTAACTCTAACCCAAACCCTAACACCTACTCTAACCCTAAACCTAAACCTAACCCTAACCCTAAACGTAACTCTAAACCTAATTCTAACCCTAACCTTAACAATAGCAATAACCGTAACCCTAAACCAAGCCGTAGATCTAACCCTAAACCTAAACTAAACCTAACCCTAAAATAACCCTAGACATAAACGTAACCCTATCCCTAACCCTAACCCTAACACTAATCCTAACCCTAACACTAACCTAACACTAACCCTAACAATAAAAATAACCCTAACCCTAAACCAAGCCCTAGACCTAACCATAACCCTAACGCTAAACGTAACCCTACAAATAACACCAACCCTAAACCTAACCCTATCCCTAACCCAAACCCTAACCTTAAACCTAATACTAACCCTTAACCTAACCCTAACGCAAACCCTAAACCCTAATCTAACCCTAACCATAACCCTAACGCTAACCGTAACCCTAATCATAACCCTAAACCTAACCCTAACACTTACCTAACCCGAACCCTAACCCTATCCCTAACCCTAACCTTAAAACTAAGCTTAATGCCTAACCGTAACCCTAGCCCTAGACCCAACCCTAACCCTAACACTAAACCTAACCCTAAAAATAACCCTTAACCTAACCTCGACCCTATTCCTAACCCTAACCCTAACCCTAACAATAACAAAAACCCTAACATTAAACCAAGGCCTAGAACTAACCGTATCACTAACACTAAACCTAACCCTAAAAATAACCCTAACCCTAACCCTAATCCTATCCCTAACCCTAACCCTAATCCTAACCCTAACCCTAACCAAACGCTAACTTCTAACACTAACCCTAATTCTAACCCCTAACCCTAACCTTAACCTTAACCCTAACCCTAAAACTAAACTTAACGGCTAACCCTAACCCTAACCGTAACCCTAGCCCTAACCCTAACAATAAAATAATTCTAACCCTATACCAAGCCCTAGACCTAACCCTAAACCTAACACTAAGCCTATCTTAATAATACCCCATACCCTAAAACTAAAACTATCCCTAACTCTCACCCTAACCCCTAAACCAAACACTAACCCTAAACCTAACCCTAATCCTAACCCTAACAATAACAATAACCCTAACCTTAAACCAAGCCCTAGACATAAACCTAACCCTAACACTAAAACTAACCCTACCTGTAAATCTAATTTAAACCTTAAATCTAACCCAAACCCTAACCCTAAACCTAATTCAAATCCTAACCCTTACCCTACCCCTAGACCTAACCTTAACCCTAAATTTAACCCTACCCAGCCCTTAATTTAACATTAACACTAACAATAAAACTAGAAGTAATGCAAAAACTAAACCTAAGCTGAATTTTAAGGTTAACCATTAACCTAAAGCTAACCCTAACATGTATTCTCACTCTAAACTTATTTTGTAATAAAAAACTATCACAAACTTTATCAAAACCCTAGCCCATAACCTAACCATAAACCTAACCCTAACCCTAACCCTAACCCCTAACCCTAAAACTATCCTAACAATAACACTAACACTAACACCTAACCCTAACCCTAACCCCACTTAAACCCTAACCCTAACTCCTAACCCAAATCCTAACCCTAACCCTAAACCTAATCATAACCCTAGTCCTAACCCTAACCCTAAACCTAAACCATAACCCTAACCCTAACCCTAACCCTAACCCTAACCCTTACCCTAACCCTAAAACTAACCCTAGGTTAAGCCATAACCCTAACCCTAACATTAACCCTAGCCTTCTAATAACCGTAAACCTAAACCTAGGACTTGTCCTAACCTAATTTTAAAGCTAACCCTAATCCTAAAACTATCCTTAACAATAACCCTAAACCTAAATCAAGCCCTAGACCTAACTGTCACCCTAACCCTAAACCTAACCAAACCATAACCCTAACCCTAACCCTAAACATAACCCTAACTGTAAACCTAACCCTAACCCTAAATCTAACCGAAATCATAATTCTTATTCTAACCCTAACCCTAACATTAGCCCTATCTCTATACCTACCCCTAACCCTAAGCCTAATCCTATACCTAACCCTAACTTTTACCGTAACCCTAAACCTAACCCTAACTGTAAATCTAATTTTAACCTTAAATCTAACCCAAACCCTAACCCTAACCCTAATTCTAAACCTAACCCTTAACCTACTCCTAGAACTAACCTTAACCCTAAATATAACACTACCCAAGCCTTTAATTTAACGTTAACAATAACACTAACACTAGAAGTAACGCGAAAACTAAACGTAAGCAAAATTTTAAGCTTAACCATTAACCTAATGCTAACTCTAACCGGTAGTCTCACTCTAAAGTTATTTCGTAATAAAACCCTACCTCAAAATCTACCAAAACCTTAACCCTAAACCTAACCCTAATTCTAACCCTAACCCTAACCCTAACCCTAACCCTAACACTAACCCTAATCCTAACCACTAACCCTAACCCTAACCCCTAACCCTAAAACTAACCATAACCCTAACACAAACACTAACTTCTAACCTTAACTATAACGCTACTTAAACCCTAACCCTAAGACTAACACTAACCGTAACGAAAAACTAACCCTAATCCTAACCCTAACCCTAACCCTAACCCTAAACCTAATCCTAACAATAACAATAACTCTAAACCTAAACCAAGCCCTAGACCTAACCCTAACCCTAACAATAAACCTAACCCTACAAATAACCCGAACACTAACCCTAACTCTATCCCTAACCCTAACCCTAATGCTAACCCTAACCCTAACCCTAACCCTAACCCTAACCGCAACCCTAAACCTAACGCTAAACCCTAACCCTAACCCTAACCCTAATCCTAATGCTAACCACAACCCTAATCATAACCATAACCCTAACACTAACCCTTAACTAACCCTAACCCTAACCCTAACTCTAACCCTAACCCTAACCCTAACCCTAACCCAAACAATAACAGTTACCATAAACCTAAAAAAAGACCCAGACCTAACCCTAACACTAACACTAAACCTAACCCTAACACTAACCCGATTCCTAAACCTAACCCTAATCCTAAACCGAAATCTAACCCTAACCATAAACCTAAGCCTAACACTAGCCCTAAGCCTAACCCTAACTCTAACCCTAATTCTAAACCTAGACCTAGCCCAACACTAACCCTAACCCTAACTCTACCCCTAACCCTAACCCTTACACTAGTCCTAACCCTATTTCTAACTCTAACACTAATTCTAATCCTACACCCTGCCCTAACGCTAACCCTAACACTAACCCTAACCCTAACTCTTACACTAGCCCTAAACCTAACGCTAAGCCTAACCCTAATCCTAAACCTAATCCTAATACTAGCCCTAAACCTAAGACTAACCCTAACCCTAACCTTAACCTAGCCCTAACACTAACCCTAACCTTAATTCTAACCCTAACCCTAAACCTAATTCTAGCCCTAACCCTCACCCTAACCCTAACCCTAACCCGACCCTTACCCTAGCCCTAAACCTAACCCTAACCCTAACCCTAACCCTAACCCTAACCCTAACCCTAACCCTAACCCTAATCCTAACCCTAACTCTAACTCTTAATCTTAACATAAACCTAGCCCTAACTCTAACCCTAACCCTAAACCTAACCCTAACCTCACTCTAACCCAAATTTTAACCCTAAACCTAACCCCGTACCCTAACCCTAACCCAATACATGAATGTAACTCAAGAGGGTAATGTATCTAAACTAATTCTTAACCATAACAGTAATCCTAATGCTAATCTAAAGCAAATCCTAAACTTAATTCTAAACCTAACCTTAACTCCTAACTTGAGATTTACCCTAAGCTAACCATAAGGCAAACCCTGACACAAACTTGTACCCTAACTCTAAATGCATTTCTAACTATAACCCTATTCTAACCCTCATGCAAACTTTATTTCTAAAGCTGACTCTGAACCTAAAACTCATACAGAACTAAGTTTAAAAGTAAGGTTATCCGCTATGTATTTCTAACTTAATTCCAAGTCCAAAAATTGAACATAACTTTAATCGTAAACCTAACCCTAACGAAAACCCCAGGCTTAACCTTAACACTAATGCTAATCCTAACCACAGTCCTAATCTAAACCTAACCTAACCCTATTTCTAAACATTGGTCTAATGCAACTCTAACCCTAAATTAAACTAGGACTAACCTAGCCCTAACCCTTATCCTAACCCTAAGCCTAGCTCTATTTCTAATCCTAACCCAAACCCTAACACTCAACCTAACCCTAAACCTAACCCTAACCCTAACACTAGCCGTAAACCTAACCCTAACCCTAACCCGAACCCTAACCCTAATCTTAGCCCTAAATTAACCCGAACCCTATCCGTAATCCTAACCCTAACCCTAACAGTAGCCCTAATCCTAACCCTAACCCTAACTATAACCCTAATTCAAACTCTAACGCTAATTCTAATCCTAGCACTAGCCCTAACTCTAAACCTAACCCTAACCCTAACCCTAACCCTAAACTAGCCCTAACCCTACCCCTACCCCTACCCCTAACCCTAACCCTAACCCTAACTCTAATGCTATTTATAAACCTACCCCTTGCCCTAACTCTAAACCTAACCATAACCCTAACCCTAACCCTAACCACACACTAAACCTAACCCTAACACTAGCCCTAACCCTAACCCTAAACATAACTCTAACCCTAACCAAACTATAACTCTAATTCTAAATCTATCCCTAGCACTAAGTCTAACCCTAACCCTAACCCTGTCCCTAATCCTAATGCTAAACCTAATTCACCCTAACCAATACCCTAACCCTAACCCTAACCTCACCGTAACCCTAAATCTAACCCTACCCTAAACCTGTACCCTCACCCTAAGCCTAACCCTAACCCTATCCCTAACACTAACCATAAACTCATTGAAAACCCAATCTAACCCTAACCCTATACTTAAATGTAACTCATAAGAAAATGTATCTCTAAACTAATTCTTAACCCTAAAACTAACCCTAATGCAAATCTAAAGCAAACCCTAAACTTAATTCTAAACCTAACCTTAAATCTTAACCTGAGCTTTACCCTAAGCTTAACCATAAGGCAAACCCTAACACAAACTTGTACTCTATCTCTAAATGCATTTCTAACTAAAACCCTATTCTAACCTTCATGCAAATTCTATCCCTAAAGCTGACTCTGATACTAACACTCATCCAGACCAATTTTAAAAGTAATGTTATCTGCTACTGTATTTCTAACTTTCTTCCCAGTCCTAAACGTGAAAATAACCCTAACCCTAACACTAACCCTAAACCTTACCCTAACCCTAACCCTAACCCTACCTCTAACACTAATTCTAAACCTAGCCCTAGCCCTAACTCTAACCCTTACACTGCCCTAACACTAAGCTTAACCTAACCCTAAACCTAACCCTAAACCTCATTCTAACCTTATCCCTAAGTCTAACAGTAGCCCTAACCCTAACCCTAAACCTAACCCTAAACCTAGCCCTAAAACTAACCCGAATCCTATCCCTAACCCTAACCCTAAACCTAACACTAGCCCTAACACTAACCCTAACCCTAACCGTAACCCTAATTCTATCTCTAACGCTAATTCTAAACCTAGTCCTAGCCCTAACTCTAAACCTAACCCTAACCCTAACCCTAAACCTAACCCTAACACTAGCCCTAAACCCAGCGCTAACCATCACCCTAACCCTCACCCTAACCCTAACCCTAACCACACCCCAAAAATGACCCTAAACATAACTCTAACCCTAACCCTAACTATAACCCTAATTCTAAACCTATCCCTAGCACTTAGTCTAACACTAACCCTAACCCTGTCCCTAATCCTAACGCTAACCCAAACCTCACCCTAACCAAAACACGAACCCTAAACCTGTACCCTCACCCTAACCCTAATCCTAACCCTATCCCTAACACTAACTCTGACCCTAACCATACCCCTAACCCTAAACCTAATCCTATCTCTAACCCTAACCCTTACCCTAACACTAAACCTAGCCCTAACTGTGAATCTAATTTTAACCTTAAATCTAACCATAACCCTAACCTTAACCCTAATCCTACCCTTAGACCTAAACTTAACCCTAAATTTAACACTACCCAAGCGCATAATTTAACGTTAACACTATCATTAACACTAGAAGACACACGAAAACTATCCCTAAGCTAAATTTTAAGCTTAACCATTACCTAATGATAACCCTAACCGGTACTCTCACTCTAAACTTATTTCATAATAAAAACCTATAACAAACTCTATCAAAAACCTAACCCTAAACTTAACCCTAACACTAACCCTTACCCTAACCTTAACCCTAACCTTAACTCTAACACTAACCCTAATCCTAACCACTAACCCTAACCCTAACCCTAATCCTAACCGTAACTCTAATACAAACCCTAATTCTAACCACTAACCCTAACCCTAACCCCTAACCGTAAAACTAACCCTAACCCTACGACTAACACTAACCCCTAACCCTAACCCTAGTCCTACTTAAACAGTAACCCAGGCCTAACCCTAACCCTAAACAAAAACTAACCCTAATCTTACCCTAAACCTAACCCTAGCCCTAACCCTAACTCTAACCCTAACCCTAACCCTAACCCTAACCCTAACCCTAACCCTAACCCTAACCCTAACCCTAACCCTAATCCTAACAATAACAATAACCCTAACCCTAAACCAAGCCCTGGACCTAACCCTAACCCTAACACTAAACCTAACCCTACAAATAACCCTAACCCTAACCCTAACCCTATCCCTAACCCTAACCCTAACGCTAACACTAACGCTAACACTAACGCTACCCCTAACCCTAACCCAAACCCTAATTCTAACTCTAACCCTAATTCTAACCTAGTCTAAGCCATCACACTAACTCTATCCCTAACCCTAACCCTAAACCTAACCCAGTACTAGTCCTAACCCTAACCCTAACCCTACACCTAACCCTAATTCTACACTAGACTTAAACCTAACCCTAAACCTAATCCTAACTCTAACCCTAAACGTAGCCCTAACACTAACCCTAACCCTAAACCTAAACTTAAACTTAACACTAACCCTTAACCTAACCCTAACACTAACCCTAACCCTAACTCTAACTTTAACACTAGCCCTAAACCTATCCCTAAACCTAACCCTAACCCTAACCCTAACCCTAACACGAATCCTAACCCTAACCCTAACGCAAACCCATACACTAGCCCTAACTCTAACCCTAACCCTACCCGAACCCTAACCTCACCCTAACCCTAATTTTAATCCTAAACCTAACCCCTTCCCCTAACCCTAACCCTAATCCTAACCCTATTTCTAACAGTAACCATAAACTGATTGAAAATCGAATCCTAACCCTAATCCTATGCTTAAATGTAACTCAAAAGGGTAATGTATCTCTAAACTAATTCTTAACCATAACACTAATCCTAACGCTAATCTTAAGCAAACCATAAACTTAATACTAAACCTAACCTTAACCCTAACATGAGATTTACCCTAAGCTAACCATAAGGCAAACCCTAACACAAACATGTACCCTAACTCTAAATGCATTCATAACTATAAACCTATTCTAACCCTCACGCAAACCTTATTCCTAAAGCTGACTCTGACCCTAACACTCATCCAGACCAAATTTTAAAAGTAATGTTATCTGCTACTGTATTTCTAAATTTCTTCCCAGTCCTAAACGTGAAAATAATCCTAACCCTAACCATAACCCTAACCCTAATTCTAAACCTAGCCGTAGACCTAACTCTAATACTAAAACTATCCTAACACTAAGCTCAATCTAACCCTAACACTAACACTAACCCTAATAGTAGCCCTAACCCTTACCCTATACCTATCCCTAACGCCAACTCTAACCCTAAACCTAACACTTCCCCTATCCCTAACCCTAACCCTAACCCTAACCCTAATCCTAACCCTAACCCTAACATTATTCCCAGTCCTAAGATGAACATAACCCTAACCCTAACCCTAACCCTAACCCTAAACCTAACCCTACCCTAACACTAACACTAATGCTAGCCCTAACCCTAACACTCAATCTAACCTTAACCCGAATTCTAACCCTAACATTATTCCCAGTTTGAAACATGAAAATAACCCTAACCCGAGCCCGAAAACTAAACCTAATTCATATTCTAAACCTAACCCTAACTCTAATCCTAATTCTAAACCTAGCACTAATCCTAACACTAACCGTTAACCTAAACCTAACACTAATCCTAATTCTAACCCTAATTCTAAAACTAGCCCTAGCCCTAACTCTAACGCTAACCCTAACCCGAACCCTAACCTCGACCTAAAACTAACCTTAACCCTAAACCTAACCCTAACCGTACCCTAAGCCTAACCCTTACACTAGCCCTAACCCTAACCTTACCCCTAAGCCTAACACTAACCACACCCTAAACCTAACCCTAACACTAGCCCTAACCATAACCCTAACTCTAACCTTAACCCTATCCCTAACCCTAACCCTAACCCTAACTCTAACGCTATTTATAAACCTAGCCCTTGCCCTATCTCTAAACCTAACCCTAACACAAACCCTAACCCTAACCACACCCTAAACCTAACCCTAACCCTACCCTAAGCCTAACCCTAAACATAACTTTAACCTAACCGTAACTATAAGCCTAATTCTAAACCTATCCCTACCACTAAGTCTAAACCTAACCCTAAACCTGTTCCTAATTCTAATGCTAACCCTAACTTCACCCTAACCAAAACCCTAACCCTAACCCTAACCTCACACTAACACTACATCTAACCCTACTCTAAACGTGTCTCCTCACCCTAACCCTAACCCTAACAATAACCCTAACAATAACCATAAACTCATTAAAAACCCAATCTTAACCCTAACCCTATACTTAAATGTAACTCAAAAGTAAATGTATCTTTAAACTAATTCCTAAACCTAACACTAATCCTAACGCTAACCCTAATTCTAAGCCTAGCTCTAGCCCAAACTCTAACCATAACACTAACCCTAACCATAACTTTACCATAACTCTAACCCTAATTCTAAATCTAGTCTTAGCCATAACACTGACTCTAACCCTAACCCTAACACTTAACCTAACCCAGAACTAGTCCTAACCCTAACCCTAACCCTAAACTGAACCCTAAACCTTATCCTAAACGTAACACTAGCCCTAACCCTAACCCTACCCTAACCCTAGCCCTAACCATAACCCTAAACCTAACCCTAACCCTAACCCTAACCCTAACACTAACTCTAACCCTAACCTTAACGTAACCCTAGCCCTAATTCTAACCCTAACCCTAACCTTAACACTAACCTCACCCTAACCCTAATTGTAACCCTAAACCTAACCCCGTACCCTAACCCTAACCCTAATCATAACGCTATTCCTAACACTAACCATAAACTCATTGAAAACCTAACCCTAACCCTATACTTAAATGTAACTCAAAAGAGTAATGTATCTCTAAACTAATTCTTAACCATAACACTAATCCTAATGCTCATCTAAAGCGAACCCTAAACTTAATACTAAACCTAACCTTAACTCCTAACTTGAGATTTACCCTAAGACAACCATAAGGCAAACCCTAACACAAACTTGTACCCTAACTCTAAATACATTTCTAACTATAACCCTATTCTAACACTCATGCAAACTTTATTTCTAAAGCTGACTCTGACCCTAAAACTCATACAGGACTAAGTTTAAAAGTAAAGTTATCCGTTACTGTATTTCTAACTTTCTTCCAAGTCCAAAACGTGAACATAACTCTAATCGTAAACCTAACCCTAACGAAAACCCCAGGCTTAACCCTACACTAATGCTAACCCTAGCCACAGTCCTAATCTAAAACCTAAACCTAACCCTATTTTTAACAATTGGCCCAATGAAAACTCTAACCCTAATTCTAAACCTAGGCTTAACCCTAACACTAAACGTAACCCCGACGAAACCCTAAATTTAACCCTAAGCCTAGCTCTTTCCCTCATCCTAACCTTAAACCTAACACTCAACCTAACCCTAACCCTAAACCTAAACTTAACCCTAACGCTAACACTAACACTTGCTGTAAAACTAACCCTAACCCTACACCTAACCCCAAACCTAACACTAACACTAACCCTATCCCTAACCCAAATCCTAACACTAATACTAGCCCTAACCCTAACCAAAACCGTAATCTGAACCCTAACTCTAAAATAAATCCTAATCTTAACCCTAACCCTAACCCTAACCTCAACTAAGCCTAACCCTACCCTAACCCTAACACTAACACTAGCCCTAAACCCACCCTAAACCTAACCCTAACCCTCAACCTAACCCTAACCCTAACCACACTCTAAACCTACTTTAACACTACCCTAACCCTAACCCTAAACATAACACTAGCCCTAACCCTAACCCTAACCCTAACCATAACCCTAACCCTAGCACAATCCTAGGTCTAACCCTAACCCTAACCCTAGCCCTAACCCTAAACCTAACCCTAACCTTAACCCTAGCATTAGCCCAACCCTAACCCTAAACCTAACCCTAACCCTAGCCGTAGCCCTCACCCTAACCCTAACCCTAACACTAATCCTAAACTAATTATAACCCTAACGCTAATCCTAGCCTTAGCCCTAAACCTATCCCTAAACCTAACAACAACCCTAACACAATCCCTAGGTCTAACCCTAACCCTAACCCTAACGCTAGCACAATCCCTAGGTCTAACCCTAACCCTAACCCTAACCCTAAACCTAACCCTAAACCTAACCCTAACCCTAACCCTAACCCTTATCCTAACACTAACCCTAGCCCTCGCCCTGAATCTAACCCTAAGCTTACACCAAGTTCTATCTCTAATTCTAGCCCTACCCCTAACCCTTACTCTAAACCTAACCCTAATCCTAACCCTAACTCTAACCCGAGCCCTCACCCTAAATCTAACCCTAAACTTATACCTAGCCATAGCTCTAACACTAGCCCTAAACCTAACGCTAACCCTAACCATAACCCTAACCCTAGCACAATCCCTAGGTCTAACCCTAACCCTAACCCTAACCCTAAACCTAACCCTAACCCTAACCCTAGCCTTAGCCCTAACCCTAACCCTACCCCTAACCCTAACCCTAACCCTAGCCGTACCCTCACCCTAACCCTAACCCTAACCCTAACCCTAAACTAATTATAAACCTAACGCTAATCCTAGCCTTAGCCCTAAACCTATCCCTAAACCTAACAACAACCCTAACACAATCCCTAGGTCTAACCCTAACCCTAACCCTAATCCTAGCACAATCCCTATGTCTAAACCTAACCATAACCCTAACCCTAAACCTAACCCTAACCCTAACCCTAGCCTTAGCCCTAACCCTAACCCTAACCCTAACCCTAATTCTAGCCGTAGCCCTCACCCTAACCCTAACCCTAACCCTAAACTAACCATAACCCTAACGCTAATCCTAGCCTTAGCCCTAAACCTATCCCTAAACCTAACAACAACCCTAACACAATCCCTAGGTCTAACCCTAACCCAAACCCTAAGCCTAACCCTCATTCTAGCCTTAGCCCTAACCCTAACCCTAAACTTAAGCCTAGCCCTTACCCTAACCCTAACCCTAACCCTAACCCTAGCCGTAGTCCTAAACTTAACACTAACCCTAGCCGTAGCACTAAACCTAACCCTAACCCTAACCCTAACCCTAACCCTAACCCTAATGCTAATCCTACGCTTAGCCCTAAACCTATCCCTAAACCTAAACACCAACCCTAACACAATCCCTAGGTGTAACCCAAACCCTAACCCTAACCCTCATCCTAACACTAACCCTAGCCCTCTCCCTAAATCTAACCATAAACTTACACCAAGTTCTATCTCTAATTCTAGCCCTACCCCTAACCCTTACTCTAAACCTAACTCTAATCCTAACTCTAACTCTAACCCTAGCCCTCACCCTAAATCTTACCCTAAACTTATACCTAGCCATAGCTGTAACACTAGCCCTAACCCTAACCCTAACCCTAACTCTAACCCTAACACTAAATCTAGCCATAGCCCTAACCCTAATCCTAAACCTAACCTTAAACCTAACCCAAACCCTAAAAGTAACCCTAGCCCTAGACGTAAATCTAAACCTAACCCTAACTCTAAACTTAGTCCTAACATTAACCCTAACCCTAAACTTGTTCAAAACCTGACCTAACCCTAATCCTGTACTTAACTCTAACTCCAAAAGAAAATCTAAATCCAAACTAATTCCTAAACCTAACACTAACCCTGACCCGAACCCTAAGCCTAACCTTTGCCTAGCTCTAATCGTAATTCTAAACATAGACCTTGCTCTAATCCTAACCCTGACCCTAACCCTCTCTATACCTAACGCTAACTCTAACCCTAAACTAGTTGAAAATCTATTCGTCTGAATCTTCTCAATAGAAAAGAACAGATTTGGGGATCTCTGACAGGAAAGCTGTGTGCTCCCGGATTACACAAATGAGGCTTTGACAAACGCACCGCCTTTCCTATGCGGTATAGTTTCTTGACGTTTCTAGTATTTTCCTCCATCATCATGGCAGCGTGATCACATGAGTATTGAAACATTATTTCGGAGTGTGTGACCGCTGTCTAATTTCTCTTGAGCGTGTACGCGCAACTCTCATCCAAAGGCTTGCACCCGCTTCGTGCGAATTGTCTCCATCAAAGCA
>PVKZ01008034.1:0-18640 GCA_004027375.1 Macroglossus sobrinus | reverse complement strand
CCGAGTTAGACCAACTCTCGGTTATCCACACTTCCTCCGTGGGAAAAGAGGCTCTGGGGCGAAAACAGATCATCTCAGACGCGGACTTCTGTCCGGGGACAGAATCTGTGCTCCCAAACGAGGGTGACGAGTCCATTGTCACGCGTGTGACTGAGCACCTTCTCTGTGTCCGATATGCGCGGAGTACGAGTTCTGGGGGTTGGAGGGGCACCGTGGAATACGGGAGAGGTGACAAGTGTGGTGACTCTGGCCCCGGAGATTCCCGATGAGACGAGAGAGAACAAACTGAGCTCGCGGGCGGGGATGCAGTACGTAGGACGGCGTCCACTTTTGGAAAGATAAGCGCCTTTTAGGACTTTGCTCTTGTGACCTCTGACCTCCCGCATGGGTCACTGTTTATCGCGTTTGCAGCGTCCTGTCAGCGTCCCATCGCTTGGCGAGTGCGTCCGCGGGGACAGGGGTCTGTGCCAGCTGTGCTCAGTGGCGTATCTCAAGCACCTAGCACGGTACCACCTCTGCCCTGTCTGTCTCGATCCGTCAGCGTGCATCGGAAGTGGGGGCTCGTAAACGCGGGACTCTCCTCCCAGTGTCCCCCACTGCCCTTTCTGTGACGCCCTCCTCTGCGATCCCCCACCGATGACCCCATTCCGGGCAGAGTCTCGGTGCTTGTCGCTGATCTCCACTGGCGCACCGCTTACCCCAGCTTAAGGCGACTGAGCTCTCAGAAATGGGCCACTCGTCTGTCGTCGCCAAATTAAGAGTTTTCTTCTCCAAGCATACACATTCCATACTCTCACCAGATAGGAAAGTTGGGGACGGGAGCCTAGGGCACTCCTCGGTGATGTCGACCGTTGCTAGGGCAGCTTCCCTGCGCAGACATAGCTGGTCCATTTCAGACGGACGTGACCAGCGCCAGGTCGGAAGGGATGCCGGGCTGGCGGTCGGGCCGGCTTCCCAGAGGGCCCTGCCCCTGGTCCCTGGAGGACCAGCCAGAGCCACGTCCCGCTGCACGAGATCACGTCCCAGGCGTCGCCAGTGGTAGCCCGGGTCTTTTCCAGGACCGGGAGTGTCCCGCCCCGACCACGGCCACCCTTGCCCCTTCCTGCGGCCCTCCTCAGCATCCCCTGCTCTCGCATGCCTCTGCCCTGAGGTCACCTGGCATCTGAACTCACGTGTCCTCCCCCAGCCCTCTCTCCGAAACCCAGGGAGGCGTTTCTCCTCATTGTTATTATTTTCTCCTCTGCCGATGATGCGTTTGACTGTGCGGGTGTCGTGGGAACCCTACTATTTCGCCAATACGAGGTACAAAATTGAACCTAATTGGGCACAAAAATTAATTATAGGTGAAAGAATTTCTGGGAGGATGTAGAGATGAATCAATCTGGGTAGCTGTCACAGGGAAGTTCCCAACGAGGAGGGAAGAGTTGGTTGAGGTCTCGAGAAAGATTCGGAGCAGTTCTGGGGGGCAAGGGCCAGCGTAGACACCACAGAACGTGTCCGTCAGCCGGAGAAGGGGTGAGCCCGGAGGAGAGGTTTGTGTTGGGCAACAGAGCAACATAGGAAACTTGATTACTCTCCACAGCCGTGCTCTGCTGGTCTGTCAGCTACGCGAGCGGGTTCTCCCCGATGTGAACATTGAAACAGACACAGAGATTAATAAACCCAGTTCAGGGCTGAAGGAGGACAGGACCTCCGGAGAACTCAGTCGGGACCCGTCGGAGGCTCAGGAGCAGATTTGCGGGGCGCAGAAAGAAGGAGCTGGGCATGGCCTAGTCCATGAACCCAAGGCAGAGAAAGGCCAGCGATTTCGCTTCTAAGTAACCTCTCTGTGCCTCGGTTGTCTCAGCTGTAAAACGGGGAGAGTAACAGTGTCTCCCCCTTCTTTCTCGTCCTGTCTTCATCACCATCATCAGCATCAGCATCACCATCATCATCACCATCACCATCATCACCACCATCATCACCACCATCATCACCACCATCATCATCACCATCATCACCATCTTCATCACCATCATCACCACCATCATCATCACCATCATCACCATCTTCATCACCATCATCAGCATCAGCATCACCACCATCATCACCATCATCACCCTCATCATCATCATCACCATCATCTTCATCAACATCATCACCATCACCACCATCATCACCATCATCTTCATCAACATCATCATCATCATCACCATCATTATCATCACCATCACCATCATCACCACCATCATCACCACCATCATCACCACCATCATCATCACCATCATCACCATCTTCATCACCATCATCATTTTGAAACCCTTTATCTCTCTGCATCCAGGACATCACATCCTATAGCTTCTCTTCCTACCCTTCTGGGCTATCTTTCTCAAGCCTTCTCTGCAGAGTCTTTTTCCTCTGCTGTACCGATGAGTGTCAAGGTGTGGCAGGGACAAAACCAGACCCCTTCCTCATCTGTGGTGACAGCCAACTACTTCATTTGTTGCTTTTAGATTTATGTCCCACATATGAGTGAAATCAGGGTTCTCAACCCTTCTATCTGACTTATTTTGCCTCGCATGGTAATCCCAAGATCCCATGTTGTCACAAATGGCAGGATTTCATCTCTTCTTATGTCTGAGGAGTATCCCACTGCGACGCGAGCGGACAGTGATGGCCCCTCACGCTCTGCCTCTGGACTCCGTGCACTCGGCAGCTTCCAGCATCGTGGCTGTGCGAAGGCGCGGCCTCCTGGGACCACCTGACCACGCCGCTATTCCTGCCCTTCCCCCCGACTGGTCCCATCTCCTCCTGCTCAGTGAACTAAATCAAACAAAGGCGTTTGGGGTCTCCAACAGAGTCACTCATTCTCTTACTCATTCATTCATTCATTCACCCATCCATTCATTCATCTACTCAACTAACGTTTGGTTAGCCTCTGCATGCCCTGGGCTGGATTTCCTGGGTAGTCCCACAGGCGGGAGCAGCCAGCTCCGTCCGTCATAGTGATCTAGAAAGCTCACGCCATTTTCTTGGGCGGGGCTGATTCCGAAGCGCTCCCCCTCCAAGCCGGCGACCCCCCAGGGATGGCACGTGTGCAAGAGGCGTGTGTGTGTCTGCTGCGTCCACCCTGGACACCCAGGCCCTCCCTGCACTGGCCCAGAACACCCTGGGAGCCCAGCGCACAGCAGTGTGAGGGCTAAATTGGCACAAAACACCCACTGTTTGGTGTTTTAGTTACCGACACATCAGAACAACGTCTCAGCAGCCGGTGTCCTCTCTCCGAGATGCCCATTCTACTCTACAGTCCTACTAAGCGTAGGAGCTGAGCAGGAGGCGGGCTCGGCATGCTGGCCCGTCACACTAGTTTATAACTCATGTCATAATCAGTGTGGACTGTTTCCATTCCCGCCTCACCCTGTCCCCACATCCCCGGTGCAGTCATGCTGACTTAGTGGAGGATTCGAGCACATCCCGGGGGAGAGGGGTGGGGGTGCTGAGAGGTCGGGGGGGTCTTCGGCCTCAGCCACGAGGCTGCATCTTGCTAGACGCACGGGGTCCTGACGAGAGCACCTGCCTCTCGTTCGTGGTCTGGCTCACGTTTGCTGGGTGCAGGGGAGCGGGGGGCTTGAACGTGAATTCGGTCCCCACCATCGTCTTCCGAAAGGAAGGAAGGAGCCTGGGAATGAGGAGCCTCGCTCTCTCGTCCGTGCGGGGGTTGAGCACGCCCTGCCTCCGCCAGGAAGGGTCTGAGATGGGCGAGGCGGCAAGAGCTGGAGGTCGCCCGGGAGAAAGACGGGAAAACAAAAGCCAGGAAGGGAGGAACATGTGGCTTTATGGTGAACGCGGTGTTCTTTCTGTGATAGCACGCTGCCTTCCCGTGGGCGTAGAGAGTTGACAGGACTGATGGAGGTGGAGCTTTTGGAAAAATAAGTGTTTGTAAAGAGACCACAGAGCAGGGATGGAGGTGGGGTGGTGGAGAGCAAGGGAGTGGGGGTGGTGGTGGGCGGTGGGGTTCTGGGAGGGCCTGAGGGGCAGGGCTGGGCCTGGAGGGTGGGAGGGAGAGGGACAGGATGGGCAGGGCCCAGCGCGCTGAGGGCTTTCCTGCCTGCCCCCAGCGACAGTGAGCGGAGTGAATTCTGCAAACGGAGACTGCTCAGGAACGCTCTTAGCCTCTACAGCCCTTTAAACGAAGGGCTGGCTTAAGCACTGGTGGTGTTTTCTGTGACTCTTCTGAATGACTCTGGGGAAGAGTGTTGTTCATCTTACATTTTAGATCTTCCCACGTGTACCTGGGAAGCAGGAGTGAGCAGGATTCCCAGAAAACTTAGGTGAATAGAAAACGCAACTTCTGAGTTTTCACTGTGAGTGTGAGTGTGTGTGTGAGTGTGTGTGTGTGCGTGTGCGTGTGTGTGCAGTCAAAATTCAGAGCCAGTGGCACATCTGGTGATAGCAAATTTCTTATGAAACAGACCGTATTGCTGATAATTCTGCTGAACAGTGCCTGTTCTTTTTTTTTTTTTTTAAGGCCATTTCTCTCATTTCTTCAGGTCTCAATGAAATGTCTGAGCTACACATGTGAACGGCACTGCCAGGGGGAATGGAGAAGGAAGACAGTTAATAGAAAAGAAACGTTAGGTCTGTTTGAGTAAGAAAGAATAAAAGATAAATGTTAGCTATTTCGTGATGAAACCGCCGTGGACTGTTGCAGGGGGAGATGGTTTCAGTGATGATCGGGGACCTGGGGGACGAGCTGGGTGGCCGACGTGGGGACGAGCTGACTGTCACGCACGCAGACGTGACGTGATGACGCCTCCGGGCCCGGGGCATGGACCTGGAGGATTTTTTTTTTTTTCTGTAGAGGTTGCAAATTGAACCAAGCCAGCCACACTCCTCTATCCTGTCCCCTTCATGCCCAAGGTCACCCATGTGAGAGAATATCGGCCTGGGATCGATTCAAGGTCGTTGGCAGAATGAAACTCGTGGGCTCCCAAGAAGTCAGACCCATGACCTTAAAACCTTGTGCCCACAGTTCTCTCGCCAGCTTCCCATGAAGCTTCGTCATGACCTGGGGTAAGGGCGCTCTCTGTCTTACGTTTCTGAAACTCACGGAACTTCGGCTGGTTTGGGATTTCCCAGAGTTCCGAGGACTACGAGAGTGCGGCGTCGAGACGTGTTACATAAATACAGGTGGCCTCGGCGTGACCCGCACATCCGTGTTCAATAAGCACTGTTCAAACAGATGGATGGATGGACCGTTGGATGCAGACGCACCCCAGGGTGGAGAGAGGCCATAGGTCGGTTACGGGATTTGTGATTTACATATAAGAGGCTGGCGGGGGAGGTTCCAAGTCTTTTTCTCGAGGACCCAGGAAAACGCACGCCCAAAGCACATGGAAGAGAGATTACGGGGGAACGGGAGGGAGTAAGTCCTCCGGAGCAGTTCAGAGGCCCGAGCGAAGGAAATGCAGGAGTGCGGGGGACCCCAGCATTCCAGGGGAGGAGGGGCATGCAGAACTACGGAGCGTGTCACGGCGGTGAAGGAGGGTGAAGACTCAGATCTAACACAACGTGGAGGGGAGCCCCAAGACTCCTTGCCACTCACACACACAAAAAGGCAAGGATAAGGTAGCAAGGGAGGGTGCAATGTCTAAAACTCACAGAGCTTTAACACACGTAGGGGTTCCCACAGTTCCGAGGAGTGTCGGCCTGTGGGTTTGGGTGTGTGCCCGGAACGAGAGGGCCCCGTGCTCGGAGCGGCCGGGGGAGCGCCGAGTCAGACGGTGACAAACAGCGTGTCCCGCTGCAGGCCTCGTGCTGAGATCACGGGCACTGTCAGCCCCCGCGAGGAGGACACAGGGCGGGCATCTTCCGGGCTTAGCTGACGAGGCCACACTGTCTTCACAGAGTGTCTGACAGAGCAGGTGTTCAAAGGACACACTTCGGCAAGCGGTGGATGTGCTTCTTTCACACGGGGTCTCTCTGGGCCGTGGCGGTGGCCGTGGCGGTGTCCGTGGCGGTGTCCGTGGCGGTGTCCGTGGCAGGGACGGTGTTAAGGGCATGGACGGTCTCGTCCTCGGCCCCGTCACTTGCTGCCCGTGTGACTTTGGACACGCTCGGCAGCCTCTCCAGGCTGCGTGTGCCCCGTGTGGCAGATCGGTGAGCCGGGAGACGTCGAGGTCTATGCCGTTTCCCGCGTTCTCATTCTGACTGGTCTTCTCTGAACACCCGGAGCCACGTGCATAGCGGGCGTGGCCGGATGACAGCCGTCCCTTGCTAGCTTCGTTTCCCGTCTCCCTCACTCAGCTGAGTCCGGGAGGGCGGGGTCTGCGTCCGTTGTACCTGCCCTGTCGTAACCCTGGTACCCACCTCGGTACCTGCGACGCAGAGAAGCTCAATACCTGATACCCATCGGACGGAGGCGCGAGTGGCTTCCTGTCTGGAGCGCCGTCTCGTCCCGTCCCGCCTGCTAGGGGCAGCGGACGTCACCCAGCCTCCCTCCTGTGGCCGTGTGGGTCTGACACCCGGCACCAGGGACCACGTGGACACCCTGGAGAGCGCTGGCCTCATGTCAGCATCCACGGGGACGCTGGCAGCTGCAGGCTCCTGAGTCCCTCAGACGCTGGCGGCGGGCTCCAGAGAGAGCCTGTCTGCTAGAGCAGGGTGGCTGCGTCCCCTCCCTGGGGACCGGCCCCCACCATCACACTCCTGTTGGTGAAGCTCACAAATTGTCTTCTCACCGAGCTGTGGCTGCCTGAGCACGAGCTGACTGCTTCATTGTCAGCTTCTGCAGACTTGGTGGCTGGCAGTGAGAATCTATTTTCTCTCACTAAATTAATCACTGTTGGAAGCCGATCTCCCGGGGCTTCCCCAGGCCCACACCGGCTCGCACGCTCACGAGCTCTCGCCTCTCCTGTCACCACTTTCCCCGGTCTGTCCTTCCCCTGCCCCTTCCCCCCTTCCACTGTGGGGACACTCTGCCTCCCGACGGCCATGCCTTCCCTCCCACTGCAGACTCGGGTAGGGGACGGGTGCTGGCATGGACGCCGCACAGGTGTCTCTGGAAAGGTCCAGAAAATGGGACGCGTCCGCCTGCCTCCCTCCAGCAGGGACGGAGAAGGAGGCCAGCTCAGAGGTTCCGTCTGGCAGCTCTCTCTCGGCCAGGCTAGGTGTTTTCCGGGTTTTTCTAGAGAAGGGCAGTGGCGAGAGAATCACTCCTTGTGGAAGATTGTTCCAGAAAAAGCAGCTCCGACGTGGAGAGTGTGGGGTGGTCACCTCCAGCCTGTGACACGGTGCCGCTTACTGCCTGTGCGGAGCGGGGCGTTCACCTGGTCTTCCTGGGACGAGATTTTATCTTGCTTCACAAGCCCTCTTTGAGGGAATAAACTGTGTGTGCGTGTGTGTGTGTGCGCGTGTGTGTGCGCATGGGTGTGTGTATGTGTGTGTGCGTGTGTGTGTGCGTGTGTGTGTGCGTGCACGTGCACACTTAGCAACGGGAGAAGGGTGTGGCAGCTCATTCGACAGCTAGCCTTCTGCTCTGGACCGGATGTTTGTGTCGCCCCTGAAGCCACACGCTACATCCTAACATTCGGTGTTGGGGGCCTGAGAGAGGTGATTAGGTCACCAGGGTGGAGCCCTCAGCGTGGGATTGGTGCCCTGAGCTCTCATGTCCCTTCTCCCGTGCGAGGACGTCGCGGGCAGATGGCCAGCAGTGAACCAGTCACCAGATCTGCTCAGCCCTTGGTCTTGAACCTCCCACAGCCTCCAGAGCTGTGAGAAATACATGCTGGAGCATAGAAGCCACCCAGTCTGCGGTGGCCTGTCCCAGCAGCCTGAACCACCTGAGGCGCCTTCTTTGGGGTCCTTCGAGCACTGTATGAAGTCAGTGCGGTAAGTGGACAGAGGAAAGGGGAAGCAGGCCGGCAGACCTCAGGCCCGCTGGTGCCGACCCCTGGCCCCCAACCCTCCACGGTGTCTGGGAGCATAGTCTGGAGCCGTCCGAGTCTCGCTGCGGACATAGGAGGGTGGCCATGCTGTTTGGGGGGCTCCCTGTGGGAAGCTTCCCGGAGCTGTGGGAGCGTGAGGTTTGGACGAGTGGAAAAGGGGTGCGTTTCGTGCCATCCCCCACGTCCAGTGCACCTGGCGTCTGTCTTCAGGGGGGAGGGCGCCAGGCTCCCGTGCCCTTCCTATGGCATGGGAGTTGGACAGGATGGCTCCCCAGTACACCCCTTCCCCCTGCACCCTCGGACGCCCCAGCAGCCCACGAGGGAGGGGAGGAGGGCGCAGAACTGACGCCCTTCCCCCGGCAGGCACCTTGCAGGAGGGTTTTTCTCTCTGGATCCTGCCCGATCCGTGCGTTGCGTCTCAGCCGAGCCCGTCTTTCCGTCCTGCAGGGGACGAAGGCAACAGGGGTCGGGGCGGGCACCGCCTTCCAGTGAAACGGGATCTGAAATCAGAGAATCTGAAGTTAAAGGCAACCGAGGCTCCGTAGGAAAACCCGAGGCAGATTCAGACACGGGAAGAGTGGGCTCCACCCTCAATGAGGGGGCGGGGGGCCTCGCCTCCCGGAGCCTGTGTCTGCGTGGGACCTGGAACCCTGCCCCCCTCGTCCCCGCTCGGTAGGGTCCTTGCCGGTCGAAGCACCTGGGCCCTGGGGAGCCTCACAGTGAGCGACAGCTCGATTGCGATACTCATCACCACAAATGAACACTGGCAGCAGCTCACATCTCAACTCCGCAGTGTGTCCTTGTGTTCGCCACGCCAAGCTCAGTTCCAGCACCAAGAGCCTGCTGTAGCAAACTGGGCATTTAAGATACTGGATTCCTGCGTTTTTTTCCCTCGGGATTAAAACCATCCTTGATGGCGGGGCAGTGGGGTAGGGGGGTCCCACATGATTCAGGAACCATCATCTCTGGTGACAGAAATGCCATTCGGCGAGCAGCACCTACGAAGGGCGAGGACTGGGCTCAGGTTTGCGGGGACCCCGAGGAAGGCTTTGGGGGCTGCAGGTGTGGACAGGATTCATGCATTTGCATCATGCATTAGCAGTAGCTCTGGTTCAGGGAGGGTGGACGGAGAGGTGTCTGTCCTCGCTCCCTCCCCTTGGCCCACTCTGAGATCCTGAGCCCAGAGAGCCCCCCTCCCCTCGCTGCCCGTCTTATTCCACCTTGATCCCTACGGTCCGCTCGGTTCAAAGCTCGGTTCACAGCTCGGTTCACAGCGCAGTGGAGGGGACTAGTTGGAACACCTGACTTTCCCGAGCTGCGTGGGCGGTGTGTCCCTCACAGCCGGCAGCAGAAGGGGGCTCACCGCACAGGGAGAGAGCCCCGGGGTGTGGACAGACACAGCTGCAGGGGGCCGGAGGCCCTCAGCCCCTTTCCAGAAACGGGGGGTGGGGGGGGCAGCACAGCCAGCCACTTGACAGCTGTCCATCTTGGGGGGGACACATGGTCTCGCCTGTGGTGCCGCCTCGTCTCTCTGCCACCCCGTGGGGCAACGCCACGTTCCCCAGGGGCCTCTCTCTGGCTTGCCAGCCCAAACCACCGCGGTCGCCTGCTTGGTCCTCCTGCCCCCGCCAAGCCCTTGGGTGCTAAGCCAGTTTCGTTTACTCGCTCGCCAGTGCCCCCTTCGCCCCTGGGTGCTGCTGTCTCTGAGCCCCCGCTTTGCCCAGTGCCCCGAGGCTGCCAGCTAGCCCGCTCCTAGGTGCTGCTCCAGGGACTGTCTCTGGGTAGGGAGAGGAGCGGAGGGCAGAGGGGGCCAGCAGAAGGGGTGGGCAGGGTCGTCCCAGCACCGTGTTCCCCAGAGGGGACTATCTCTGTGACCTGAGAGCAGCAGGAAGGCAGCCGAGCCTGCAGACAGGTCCACGCGGCTGGGAGGACAGACGGTGGAGCAGTGGCCATGGCTGGAACGACCCGGGGCTTGTTCAAAAGCCCGGGCCCTACCTGGGGGGTTTCCATTCAGGAGGCCAGGGTGGGGCAGGGGACCCCGTGTGCTCCACACACACACGCCCGGTGTGTGTGTCTGTGTCTGAGAGGCACAGCGCTGCTCGCTCTGCCCCAGCTCACGACCCAGGCTGTGGGGACAGCGGGGTTGTCACTCACTTCCTCCCTCTGTCCCACTTCCCTCGTCCTTCGCACTGCCCTTTCCAGGACGGCCGAGGGCAGGAAAGAGGAGGTTTCGTGTACCGGGCTGGGGCTGGGAAAATAATTGAAATAATCGCCATGATATCCACCACTCGCCGGTGCCACGAACTAACCCTGCGCCCTCTGCTTGACGCCCGTTGGACGGAGCTCTCGCTCTGCGCTCGCCTGGAACAGCACGGGCACTGGAAGGCGCCTGCCGTGCCCCTCCCGGGGAAAGCATGCATTTCCGGGGCCCTGGTCCCCAGCCTTCTGCCTCCCCCCGTCCGGTTTCCCTGTCACTCTTCATCTTCCTTATGCGACTTAATGAAAAATACCTCTCGTTGCTGCGGCCCTTCCAGCTTTAAACCCTTTTTCCTGCGTATTATTTCTTCCCAACCGAGGCGTGCGGGAATTTTAAATGCCCGGTTTGTAGACGGAGGTGAGAAGCATCCAGGGACTCAGCCAAGGTCACCTGAGCGGGGAGCGGTACATGCGGCTCCGTTGTCCCCGCCGGCCTCTGCCCACGGCCCTGGCCCGGCCTCTGCCCTGGTGTCTGGCGTTCGCTCTCGGGGTAAAGCTGACACACAGTCCCCGAGAGGCGTGTCTGCTGTGTGGGAAGGCCTGGGACGGGGGAAGGGCCTGGCCTGGGGTGACCGGAGCTGGAGGGAGTGGCATGCCCTGATGCACAGAGCGTCCCCGCCGGGGTGCAGGTGTCACCCCGCTGCTGCGGTGCAGACCCGTGGTGACGCCTGCCCGCTCCTGGGGGCAGCGTGCCCGTGGGGGCGTGTATGCACTACACACCCACAACAGAGCCGTGTGAGTGCCCGCATGGCCGGGGGCCGTAGCGAGGGCCACCGTTTGCTCACAGCACGGTCCGCGTGACACAGGGGCCCCGCCCGCTCCGGGCGGGCAGTCCTGAGGGCGCTGCTTCCCACAGGCAGGTTCGGGGAGGAGGCTCATAACGCTTGGTGGTCCTCTGCACCATGAAAGCCTGTCCGCTCAGGCACTGCTGACGAGCCCGCGCACGGTGACAAGCCGGCTGCACACGGGGACCGAGCGAGAGTGAGCAGGCAGGTTCTCGCCCGCCCACCCGGCCGCCCCGCGATGTGCCAGCCTCGGCTTTTCTGCCCCCTCCGTGCACCCTGCTTGACGCGGGCTCCCCGCTCTGCGCCCGGAGCCCCGCACCCTGAAACACAGCAGGCTCCACAGCCGTCTCCCAGCTCTAGCCGCCCCCGTCTCCCCGGGCCTGCACCCCGTCCTGGCGTCCCCTGCTCTCCCTCAGTCTGAGCTTCTCCTGAATTAGATCCGTCACATTCTTAATTAACGGTGCTGGTGAGAGCTCTGTTAGGTATTCAATGTTTGTCACAGTCCAATTAAGAAATCCATCACCGCTGGACGGGCGTGCTCAGGCCTGGCAGATGGATGCTGGGGGTCTCTGCCTCTCCCCCCTCTCTCTTGCCAGGGGTCAGGTCGGAGGGGCGGTGGGCGCAGAGGCAGAGAGAGCTGGGGGAGGGGCTCTGAGCGGGGCCGCCCGGCCCGGCATGAGGACGGTTCCGCCCACGCAGCCCTCACATGTGGAGAACTCAGACGTCATAGGGCGGCCGGCCCTCCCAGCCACCGGGACTGTCTCAGAGGGGACAGCTGGTTGCCCGGCCTACGGCGTCACCGCTTCCCCTCGCCCCACGGGGTGATGGCAGAGACGCGTGTGCTGCGTGTGCACGCGTGTGCTCGCGCAGGTGCACACGCGTGTGGGCTGGGGTGTGCCGGCACGTCTGAGGCGGGCATGAGGGATGGGAAGCTTTCTGGCTCAGGCCTCGAGGCTGCGTCCGATGGCGCTGAGCTGCGCTTTCCATGCGTCCAGCTCCAGGCCGGGGCTGCCTTTCAGAGCTGTGTCCTCGTATATTCCGTTTCAGCGAGACTTGCTCAGGAGGGGAGCTGTCTCGGGGTGCAAAGAGGGGAGAAGGATCCCCCGCTCTTCTTCCGGCATCCCCTCGACCCTCTCTCCTCTCCCCTCCACCCGCTGTGCGCCCTCCCTGCGGCCAGGCTGGACCCGCGTGGGCCTCCCTGCTCCCTGGCGACGGAAAGCAGGGCGGGGTCGGCCCCCGGCTCCCCGCACATCCCTCTGCTTCCCCGCGGCCGCCGGGCGGAGGAGGAAGCACACGGCCCCGAGCCCCCCAGCGCCGGGCCCCAGGGGGCCTGGGCATCGGTGCCAGGCCCATGTGTGGCTGCAGTGGACGTGGCATGGCCACGTTCAGTCTCTCAGTCTCGTGCACTGGGCGCATCTTCTGTGGCTTTGTCAGCCAGGAGTCACCGTGACACAGTTGCTCCTGACTACGACGGGCATGCCCACATGCCTTTCTGCTCTTCTTCATTCGTTCTAGCTCTACCCTCCCATGCCAGCAGGACTTGAAATCCGACCCCCTCTGGCTTTATGCAGCCGAGGGGGGCCCGCGGGGCGGGACGTGTGACCCCTCAGCACACCCCATGGGGCCCGGTCGCTAGGAGCCGCTTAGAAGCCTTTGAGGGCTCACTGAGTGACCACACCCGCACTCAGGACCCCCTCTCTCGTCCTTCCGGGGCGCACGTGTGCTCGCCGCCTCGTGTCCCCGTGAAGCCAGCATCCACGGTCACTGCAGTACCTGCTTGGTTTTTGTCCTGAGTGCTGGACATCCTCTGACGGACCCAGCTCATCTCTCTCCGCTCACACATCCCCGGCGGGCAGGACCCCCGTTTGTTCAACTGTCTCCCCACGCGTCTCGGAGCCGCGCTAACTCTCTGGACAGAGGAGCGTCCTCGCCTCCGGCCCTTCCTTCTCCCGTCCGTCCTCTGCGCGTCCGTCGAGCGCTGCCCCCTCTCCTGGGCCGGGTGGGCTCGGGCTTGAGGAGGACGGGAGGGGGACGTGTCACTGTCTGCTTTTCCCTCTGCGCCTGCGTGGTCGAGACACTCTGGGCAACGGGGACGCAGCAGAGAAGGCGGCGTCGAGCCACGGGCCCCCATGCGTGATGCTCACGGACGTGCTGTAGGGACTCAGGGACGGGCGAGGGCCCCGTCTGAGGAGCCAGCTGGGGGCAGGGCTGTGGCAGGTGCTATTTCCCCGTGGAGGGAAGAACGTGAGATACACAGACTGGGACTCAGGAGTAAGTGTGTGGATCGCGGGGAGAGCGGAGACCCGCCCAGCAGGCAGCAGTGTTTCAGAGGCATTTCAGCACGAAAGGGGAGCATGAATGGAAGCTGATGACAATGACAGATCAGATTCAAACCCTGCAGGATGCACCTGCTTTCTCCCCCTCTGGACACTGCGTGCCGGCTGGTAGCCTGGGGCCACCGGGCATGGCAAGGGGATCTAAGGTGCCGTCAGCGCAAGCAGTTGTGGGGAGTCTTCCGACCTGGTTAGAATTCGCGTCTCTGAATTCATGGGTTTTGGGCCTGGACACAGGCCGGCTTCTCTGGGAAGGCCTGTGGAAACTGCTTTTGCAGGGGAGCCACCGGCTGTCCATCAGTAGACATTAAATGACAAAGACAGTCGATCCTCGGTGAGGGAACACATCACTCAAGATGAGGGAGCACATCACTCAAGATGAGGGAGCACATCACTCAAGATGAGGGAGCACATCACTCAAGATGAGGGAGCACATCACTCAAGATGAGGGAGCACATCACTCAAGATGAGGGAGCACATCACTCAAGATGGTCCCGCCTTCCACTCACCGCACGAAAGAAATGAAACCGAGTGATTGAAGTCAGCTCATCTCCTGTCCCCCCGCAGCTCCAGGTCCTGTGTTGTCCCAGCTCACGGGCCAGAGTCAGTCAGGGTGGCTGACGCCGGGCGCACGAGAACCCCCTTCCCGCTTGCGTTTGGCCACAGGTAGACAGGCTGGGGGAGGGGGAGTAGCCGAGCAGGTGGGCGGGGCAGCAAGGAGCATTGTGGAGTGCCCACACCTGACACTTCACCTGCATCATTTCGTTGGGTCTTTACGGTAGGTCTGCCAGAGCTTTATCACCCCCGTTTTGGTAACGAGGAAACTGAGGCCGTGAGTGACATCGGTCCCATGCCCGAGGTCAGTCTGCTTCTGGAGCAGGTGTCTGAGTCTTCCCACCCATCTGTTTGCTGAGATGTTCACGGAGGACCGTGCACCACGCTGGGCCACTGGGCCAATGTCCGTGAGCGTGAGACCAACATCTTCCGTCACATGCACGAAGGCGCACACCTGTCAGGTGGCTCTGGATGAGGGGACTGCACGATGCTCCCGGGGCTGGCCGGGGCTGCCCCACGCACTCGTTCTGAGGCCTGGAGGCGGGTTTCTGTAGGGTCGCTGGATTGAGCAAATAAAAATACAGATCTGAAGTTTGTCTAAATGATCAATGGTATTTTTAGGATGAGTATATCCCGTGCAGTATGTGAGACCTACGCATACCAAGATGTTGTTGTTGTCTACCTGAGATTCCGATTTAGCTGGCTGTCCCTTGGTCTGGGACCCTCACCTCCAGGCCACCTGTCACTGCCGCGACATCTCCAGATCCGTTCGGGGGTCTTGGCGAGGCCGTGGAGGTGCCAGGGGTGACGAACAGCCTCTGCCGGCTCAGAAGGCGGCAGGGAGGTCCCTGCACCGCCCGGGGGGATAGTCAGCACCTCTCAGCGTGGACGGTTTTCCCACGAGACGGCAGATCGGCCCAGCTTGTCCCCAAGCCTGTGCCCTTCGCCTCGATTTCATATTAGTGGATGGGTTCACTCGAGCTAGAAACTCCCGTGCTCCCTTTCTAGATCCTCCCCCTCTGCCCTCCCCATATTCATCCTTCCCTCTTCACGGCCCCGCCACTCTGTCCCCATGTCCAGGGCCCGGCCTGCGTGCCAGCCCCCATCATTCCTCACCCGAGTTATCCGAACAGCTCTCGACTCATCCTCCTCCCTTCTGAGCCAGCCCCGGCAGGGGGGCTGTCAGGGCGACTCTTCCCAGACGTGAACTTGACTCCGTGCTCACCTGTATTCACGTTGTCAGTGACTCCCCAGTGAAATCGCATTAATACCCTTAGCTTAGCGCACAGGCCTTTGATGCTTTTACCACCCACCACCGCCCCCAGCGCCTCTCGAGACCCATCTCATCCCGCTCCCGTCTCCCTCCTCCTTTCTGTCCGCCTGAAGCCACTTCACCCGCCTGACTTCGGCCTCTGAATTTCAGCTCCGTTGTCACCTCCTCCAGGACGGCCTCTCTGGCTCAGAGGTCCTGCGGATGCTTCTCTGGGCTCCGCCCGCACCCTGGGCGTGCTCGGCTCCTCGCTCACCACACTGGTGCGTTTGACTCCTTAGTCCTGCGGGGAGCATGCCATCTGCACATAGTAGGTGTTCCCTAAGTGGTGGCTGAACCGGTATGTGAATCATCACGAGATCTAAGTCTTATTTACTTGCCAGGTCCACTTTGGGCTAAAACCACTTCCTTCCCCCCGCAGTGTGTTCGGGTGGGACCCCGTTTTCCCTTACTCTGCTCTGCGTGGGACAGCGACACCGGCGGCTCACCAGGTGTCCCTGGAGTTCAGGCTCTCGGACCCCGGAGGCCAGCTCCTGATGTTACTGCAATCCCCAAATTGGCTTTGACAGTTCTCAGGGGTTAAGGAAGTAGCCAGCCTGGTGCCCCGGGAGACGGAAAGCATTGCTGGGACAGAGGTCGCGCTGTACGTGAAATGAATTTCATGACCTCCATCTGGCGCCTGGGCAGGCATTTCCTCATACTCCCGAGGCCCCGCGTGGCCTGGCACTGTCGGCTGGCCGTGCCCGGGAGCGAAGAAGGGATGGAGGAGGAGGAGGTGGGACCGTGGGCTGGGCGGGGAGGGCCAGGAGTGTGGTGCGGTGTGAGCCACATGCTGACATGCGGTGCAGGGCCCAGCGGCCGGTCCCTCTCCGAGAGTCTCCCTCCCCCAAGCCGGGAGCCAGACGCTGGCGCAGCCCCGGGCCCTAGGCTGGAGGTGCTCACAGGTGGTGAAAGTGAGAGGCAAAGGTGACGTTCTTGTTGACGGCCTGAAGCCAGTGACGAGGATGGTGGCTGTGTGCCATGGGAACAAGCACGTCCTCCTCGTGTCTGTCCCACCGCCCGGGGCCCCCGCCCAAAGCCCCTCTCCACAGCCAACGCTAGCCTCCACGTCAGAGGTCCTCGAGGTCCCCTGTCAAAGGCCTCGTGGCTCCCCTGCACCCCCGCAGGCCGCCCCTCTGAAGACCCCGGCTCAGCGGGCGGTGGACACGAACACTCTCGTAGAGACTTTTTTCCAAAAACTTGGTTTCTACTGGAAAAAAAATTCAACCAGATAATTGCATGCCCAGTGATGGGAGCACCTGCAGTTTAACTAAAAAATGATTGATTGTTTTACCCCTGAATCGGGGTACAGCATGCCCTGTGGAGCGGGGGAAAGGGGGGTGCAAAGTGACCGCCCGGGTGGACCACCGCAGGCCGCCCTGTTTTGTGGGGACAGTGGAGTCTGGGTTCGGAGGGCGGCCGGGAGTGGGATTAGATGAGCCTTGGGATCGTCACTAATTCGCTCGCTCGGCGACCACGCCAAGAGCCAGGCTTGGCGACCACGCCAAGAGCCAGGCTTGGCGACCACGCCAAGAGCCAGGCACGGTGCTGGGCGCCGAGCTGTCCCTGCGAAGAGCTGAGCCCCGGCGGGAGCAGTCCTCGCGGTTTCTGCGTGTTACCTTCCGAGCGCTTCACTGTCGGGACTTCTTACGGGGAGATAATTAATCATCACTTACGGCGGTCTGCTGGGAAAGTGCGGGGAACAGGTGGACGCAGATGCGCTGGCTTCTGACCAAGCAGGGGGACCCCGGGAGGTGGCTACTGGGGGAGCCGCCGTCCCTACCATCCCCACTGTACCTGTCGTCCCCGTTGTCCCTGCTGTCCCCACTGTCCCCACCATCCCCACATCTGGGAGCTGACGCGGGCCGAGAAGGCCGGGCTACGACGGGAAGATTCGCAGCCTTGGAGGAAGGAGCTGGGTCCCAGGCTCCACCCTCTCTCTGGCCAGTTTTGTGAGCTCATGTGAGTCATTTGCTTCTTTTGGCCTCAGCTGGCCTCTTTTAAAAGGGACGATGCACTGCGTTCTTGGTCGGGCTGTGCGATCGTCGGCGAGGACGTGTGTGATATGAGCACGGACGGCCACGGCCACGGCCGGCGTGCCGTGACCATGAGTGTTATGCGTGTCACAGCTGCGTCCGGTGTTGGCCCCTGACTCGTTGGGACTCTAGGCCCCGCGTCTGTGCCTGCCGGCAAGATGTGCGCGTCCCCTTCAGCCAGTATCAGGGCAGCTGGTCCCTCTGCCAGGACGAACCGCATCCCAGAACCCAGTGGGCGAGAGGACAGGGGACAGGACACCAGCCGTCTCTCCTCAAGTGGCTAAGCCGGCTCCTCACGCTGCCGAGGCCCAGCAAAGGGTGGAGAGTGGGGGGTGGGGTGGGGGTGGGTCCCCCTGCCTGCGTGCCTCGCATTCCCGCTTCTCCCTGGTTCGATGCTCTGTGTTCTCACGTCACTTGTACAAACTCCTCGGGTGAACGGTTTGCACACGACTCGCTCCTAACCCCATTCCTCTGAAGGGGAACCCCACCCCTGCTCCCACGAAGGCTGGTCGAAAGGTATGGAGTCGACGGAGTGCTTTCGAGTGTGAACGGAGGGGTACGCACCCCCTGGGGATCTTCTGAACAGGTGGCTTCTGGGTTCCGTGGACCTGGGCTGTGGCCCGAGAACCTGCGTTTCTAACACGCCCCTGGCGATGCTGACGTCGCGTTCTGAGTAGCCAGGGGGAGTGGACTGCGTCTCCTTGGCTGGCTTGATGTTGACGTGCTCTCTCGTCCTTCCATCCCCACCCGCAAGTTGTTTGTCTGGTCCTAAATTTATAAACACTGAAAGCATCCGCCTGAGGCCAGAGAGCTGCTAGGGAGAGAAAAGCGCCCCCACCCCCACCCTAGGCGGAATGTGGGTGGGGTGGGAGATGGGTGGCAGGAGAAAGAGAGAGGTGGGCAAAGAGTCACGGAGGGGATGGAGGGGACGGAGGTGCCCGGAGGGAAGAGGGGGAGAGGTGGTGGGGAGGACGGAGTGAGGAGGAGCAGGTGGATGCCGTTGGGAGGAAACAGAGAGGGAGAGACAGTGGAGGGAGAGGCAGGGCCAGCGGGGGAGGGCGAGGTGTTGCAGGGCAGCTCCATAATCTCTGTAAATTTTTCCTCATTGATTAGGGATTTGCAGCAAAATCCCTCTCTGTGGGAAGACATTTGCTTTATTCCCGCTCTGCTGTAAGAGTGAGGGAGGCCTCTCCCCGGGCGGGGCCGGCCTTGGAGGAGCAGGATGCAGACAGAGAGGGCCCGGCCCAGGTCCCCTTGTCCCTGAAGCCTCTCTGGGTGTCCCTGAAGTGAAGTGTGCTCCGCCAGTGCCCACCCCTGCTCTGAGCTCCTGTTTTGCGATCTGTGACGCCAAAATTCGGTAGAGTAAGACAGGGACTGGTTTATCATTTCCCATGCGTCTCATGGTCAGGAATTGGGATGGGGGTGGGGGGTGGGGAGTGGC
>PVKZ01008033.1:0-18568 GCA_004027375.1 Macroglossus sobrinus | reverse complement strand
GCCACAATAAAAACACTAGCCCTAACCACAAATTGGTCAGTGATGATGGACGAGTATCGTAATGGATGACAGATGGCCACATAGCGGTCATAGGCCATGACCATGAATATGCAAGACTCCATGGCAAGAAAGCAATTCATGATAAACATCTGGAGGAAGCAGGCAGAGAAGCTGATGGCCCTGAGGTCAAACCAGAAGATGGCCAGGACCTTGGGGATGACAGTGAGGCAGAGCACCATGTCCAGCAGAGAGAGGAGGCTGAGCAGGTAGTACATAGGCTCGTGCAGAGAGGCCTCCAGTCGGATAGTGATCAAGAGGGTGGCGTTGGCTCCCATGGCCAGAAGGAAAAGGAAGCTGAGGGGCAGGGACAGCCAGTGCTGCCAACTCTGGTAGTTAGGAAAACAGATGAGTAGGAATTCAGAGACTGAAGCAGTGGAATCGTTGCTGGGTGAGGCCATGTAAATAGTCCTGTACTAACTAGAAATTAAAAGACCCTTAAAACGTAGACAGAATATATCACCATAGAAAGTACACATTCTAGATGTAGTAGAAATCTGGTTTCCACTGGGGCTCTTAACCTGTTGCAGTGAAGTTTGAAAGTCATCGTCATCATCAGGCATCACTAACATTTAACTGAACACTAATCATGTGCTAGGCACTATGCATAATATTTATATTCACAATCTCACTTTATTCTTTAAAAAAACACTTAAGAGTAATCAATACTGTTGTCCTAATTTCACAGATATTGAAAGGGTACAGAGAAAGGGATCAGCAAAGTTTGATCAAAATTAGAGAGCCAGTATATGGTGAGGTTAGGACTGAGAACCAGAAAGTCTGACTCTAGAGTCCCTGCTTTCAGCCTCTATAAAAGATTTAGCCTCAACCAGCACAATGACTTAACTAAGCCTCTCCTTCCTTCAGCATAAAACGGTTAGCTATCTGGCGAGCTCTGTTTAGCTGACTCCACAGAAGTCCTAGAAAAGTCCAGACTCCATACAATTGCACAAGGCCTAACTTCAGGATTCCTTATTTTCATTCTTCATGAAATAATTGAATTAGAGATGGAGCAGCCCTTGACTGCTCCAGGGCAACAATTTCTTCTAGCCCGAAAGAGGATTTTGTTTAAGGGTGTAGAATTTATCATTCTTACTGAATTATTTCCTTTTGCTTCTCTTTGTGAAGGTTCAAGAATTACTTCTTTGTCTTGGGTCCTTTAAAAAAAAGACTAGGAATTTCCTATTCTGGTGACAAGGACAGTTAGTACTGAGAGATACACCAGGAGGTTCCCCAAAGGCAGAATAGATAGGAACTAGTGAGTGAGCATTAGGCATATAAAAATATATTAACTGTAAGCAAAATTCTCAATTACTTCTTGTGAAAATGATCTAATTTTCCTAGCACATGGAATATATGTGTTGTAAACTTATCTGCTTTGATTCCAGTTGTTTCTCTAGTTGGTTACTGTCTTATTTTTCTCACTGCTAACCAAAGGGCAGAGTGCCAAGTATTAAGAAACATCACAGTAATGGCTGCCATGGCATAGAAGCAGGAAAAAGTTGGGGAATCATGACAGGATGAGGGATGGAGCCCAGGAGGCATATAATCAATTATTTGGGATTATTGATCTTCCTCTCCAATCTTATCTGATAGTTTCCTCTAGGAAGGTAAAGTAGGTATGACAAGGCATCAGACCTTAGCTACCAGAGAAGATAAGATCCAAGGACTTTCATTTTGCATATCCCAGATTTTCCAATACAGTACAAACACACACACACACACACACACACACACACACACACACACACACACACACACATTTCTACTCCTTGTAGGACTTTTAAAAAAGCAAGAATTCAGGGTTAAAACGAAGGTAGGGAAAATTATGTATTAGCAATTTCCCGTAGTTTCATATGTGATTAAGAAAATAACTCAGTGTGAATCAGAGAAATAAGAAAGATAAAAAACATGTCTACCCTTTCTGAAAAGGCTAATCCTTTTCAATAATCTCAAGTTCTGGATCCTCAGAGTTGTTTATCTAATAGATGATCTTAAAAACAGAGGAAAGGGAACAAAGTATGTATGAATGAAGCAATGTGCTATGGTTAAAAAGTTGTCCCGAGACTGATAAATTCCAAGACTGGCTCTTATACTATGACCCTGACATCTATCTAAACCCTATGACACCTAGTTGCCTCATTTATGAATTAGATAAATGATATCTAACTTCAGGTGTTGTTGTCGGAAGGGAAAAAGGCTATTATTATTTCCTGAGGTTCTATCAGACCCAGAGACATGGCAAGCTGAGAGTATCAGAGAAGGGTATAAAAAAGAGGTAACAAATCACCAGGGGATGAAAGGAGACTATCCTTGTAGGCAATGGTAAGAGAAGACAGGCCTGATCAGCATAATTAGTGCTAAGGTTTTAGGGGCTGGTAGATCCTAAATTCTTTGTGAGAAGAGGGTAAGAGAGCTGAGTGCCAGGAGACAATGATCAAAAGAATCCAAGTGCATAAGCAGGCATGTAAGGTCCACCTGACAGCAGGCGTTATTGTGCACACTGTAAGGAACCACAGGAGATTTGAAACAGGTAAGTAATGTGCTACACATGGGACAAAGGGGAATCACACAGAAGGCAGGGACCCTTTTTGAAAGTGCTGAATAATCCAAAGGAGAACTGATTATGATAGGAACAAAGGCCATGCAGGTAGAGAAGAAAGAACACATTTAAGGGTGGGAAGACTAAGGACTTAGTGTAAGAAAGGCTAAGGAGGCAAAGAGAGCCTGTGGTTAAGAAGGTAACTGAGGATCTTTTAACTGATAAGGGAAGAAATGTCATTTCAGACCTCCCATAACATTGATATATTCTCCCTGGTAGTAATATATGTTCAGTTCTGTTCCATAGTCAATTCTAAATTCCTTAATAGCGGGGACCACTTTCTTCTCTCTGCATTCTCCTCAGTGAAACTGAGACCTCCTGATCTGAGAAATGAGGGATTGTTGGCCATCTGGGGCATTGTTTTGATATGCAATACTCCAATTCCATTGGTTTGTATTTACAGACAAATATTTACAATGGGTGGTCATAGTGGTTCCTTGTGCTAAGCACTAATGAACAAAACATGGTCTCTGGCCATGAGATATTGACAGTCTAGAAAGGTCAGACAAGTCTTGAATGTACCAAATTACAACAGAAGATCCAAGCTCCCCTATGATTGCCTAGAAAAGGATTGATCACCTTGGTTCCTGGATGAATTTACACTAGTGCAGAAAGGAAGAGTCTGACCAAGCAAGGCACGTAGCCTTGGCATTCTAGTCATGATACGGAGTTTTGAGCCTCCAGAAGTTTGGAATCCACTAACCCAGTATGGCCACAGAAAGACTCAGCCTCAGCTCTGAATGAAGTAGCAGCTTTAGGTCAATCCATGGCACTTGCTCTTGTACCAGGATGTATGTATCTTAGCAGCTTCAGCATCTACACAGAACCCATGGAAAGAGTTCCATCTATGTACATACCAGGCTCCCAAACTCCTCTCCTCATTACCTCCTTCCTCATAATTGTCCTTGCTCCTACTTGAGACTCACCAACTTCAGAAGGCTGCACTGCTGCTGTTCCTGGCTATTGGCTCCTCCAAGGCCTCCAAAGGCTGATTTTATGGGCCCTGGCTCCACTTTGCCCCTGCCCATGTTAAGCACTTGGTCGCTGAGGCCCTATGTTATTTCCCAGGAGAATATATTACAGAAGGCTTAATTCTGCATCGTAAATAGAGCGAGGGAAAAGAGATCAAAGGCTCTAGAGGAGTGTAAATAAAGAAAAAGAAGGGTAAGGAAGCCGAGTGATGACAATCTTCTCAGGAAAAATTGCTATGGCTACACCCATGGGGAAGAACTGAGTAAAGTACCCTCAGCACTAAAACTCTGTGGAAGGTGATGACAGAACAACACCTCCAGCACAAAAAGACATTGAACCTCAAGGAACATGGACCATGGGCCACTGAGGGGGGCAGTGAGCACTTCCCCTGTGAGCCCTTCTCACGCGGTGGAAGCTTCAGTGCTCGGGACCCATCACTGAGAGAGGCCCTGTTCACACACGTGGTCTCATAACCAAGATTTATGGCTATATGGCTATATTTTGTCTAAACTGTTTCCTAAGTGTGGTTGTAGAATATGCAACTGTTAACAACAGTCACCTTCCCCAGAGCAACACTTGGCATCAATTCCTTGTGAAAACAGTGAGTGTCACCAGCACAGCCACCACTCTGAACTGACGCACAATAGGACCTGAAAAATGGCCTCTCCTGGGAAGCTCTCTAGATGCTTCCTAGGATATGGAGATTCAGGCTAATGTAGGATCTTTTGGGCTTTGAACACAAGGATCCTGGAGAGAGGAGAGCATGTGGAGGATGGTTGTAGACCTCACATTTTCCTACCCCCAACTGCAGGGCAGAAATGTAGATGGAATGTGATCCCCTTCCCTCCATGCACTAAATCCTCTCCTGCCCCTACCTTCACCTTGCTACCTGGAGGTCCTGGGTGAAGCACCAAAGAGCTTGGCAGCATCAAAGCAAGTTGATAGACATGCTCAATGAAGACATGCTCACTATTTCATGAGTGAATCATCATTGTTCAATAAAAGTATGTTGTAAGAACATGCAGTTTGCACTGGGCAAAATATCCTGGCCCTGAGATTCTTGTAAATGAATAATCCCACTCCGTTCTCAAATCATGGGGATTTGGCAAGGAGACAGCTAGAGACTTAAATCTGACCCCTTGATCTACCATTTCCCAGTTGCTTCAGTTTGGACAACTTCATAAGCTCTCAGAACCACAATTTTCTCATCTGAATTATAAGAATTTAGAGCCTTCTGTCAGAGAGTTGTTGAAATACAAAATTGCTTTTACTTTTTCATCAAGCAAACATTATGACCATGCTTTGCACAAAGCACTATACAACATTTTAGACACACAGTACATCGAAGAGTGGTTTCTGCCACCTTAGAGGAGGAGACCAAAACATTAACATTAAATCACACCAAGGATTACACTAGTAATAATAATAATCTTTATTGAGTTCCTAATGTGTCATATTATTTCAATTGTTAACTGATATTTTATTTTGTTCATATAACAAACTAATGAGATACATATTTTTACAGTGAACAACCTCAGTTAACAATTCCTAATGAAGATTCCAAAATATACATGTTATGGGTTGAAATGTGTCCCTCAAAAAGGTATGCAGAAGTCTTAACCCCAGGTTTACAAATAGGATCTTTGTGGATATAACCAAGTTAGCAGTTACCAATTAACAAAAAGATTGATGAACTTCATTTCAACCACACTCTGATTGTATATCCTAGGGTTCCAGTTTAATATGTTTGTGTGGGAGGATGATTATCAGACTCTACCCTTAGTGGGTCGTGAGCTTTGATTTTTTTCTCTTTATGCCCAGATATTGCCAAATCATTTCTTCAGAGTTGACAAAAGTCCTCAGAGCCACAGTAGCTTTAAATCCTGAGATTATATCTCAGTTCTTACCTTCTTCTAGATGTTGATCTTTCCTTCTTATCTCTACTGCCTTTAAAAATACGTTTCTATATTGTTAATTCAAGAAGCTTTTTTACTGACCATTTAGCTTGGTAAAAATTTAAATATTAACAAGTGTTTTATGTGCATATTATTCAATAATATATTACAAAATAGACAGTGAGTCCTCACTTAAGGTTATTTGTAAGTTCTTGGAACTGCCACTTTAAGTAAAAAGACAGGTAACAAAGGCAATTTTACCATTTTTCTAACTGATATAAATCTGAGTCAAGTTCCTATGGCATATTTCTGGTCACAAAAACACACCCAAACTTATAAGTAAAGACCAAAACACTTCTTATATTAAACATTGAAAAAAATGTGAGCTATATGTACATTTAAGAAAGATTGATAGAAACAAGAAGGATAAGTATTTTCTAACCCGCTTATTTCAGTTCAGGGTTGGAGGTGGCTGAAGCCTCTGTCTGCAGCTCAGGGTACAGGCTGGGAACCCGCCCCGAACAGGACATGTCAGGGCACACTCGCACGCACACACACCGGCACTCTCTCAGACTGGGGCAATTTAGACACACCAATTTACCAGACGTGCACGTCTCGGGAATGTGAGGAATCCAGAGTACTCGGAGAAAACCTGAGCAGACATGGGAAAACGTGCAAACTCCACACACCCAAATCAGTTTTTTTTTTCTCATTAATACTATAACGAAACATGGGGCTCCAATGGCTCAATCGGTTAGCGTGTGGTACTTATACAACATTATAATGAAACAATGCTGAATGAAATGACACTGTTTGAGGACCTGCTGTATGCGCTATATAATAATGTCATATATATTATATAACTGAAATATATAATATATAAATATAAAAAATACAAATATATAATATATAAATGTGTGTATATGTATGTATGTCTCCACAGCTTTCTGACATCTACACTTGCAGTTGAGAATATAGTGTCGGTTAAATTGCTCTTTCTTTGTAGGTATTGCATTACCTCTCTGGCTATATTAGAACTGTTTTTCTTTAGGGTTTTAGATTGTTAACAAATGTGCACAGATCTTAAAAAATTATTCTGCTCATGATCAATTAAGCTTCTTAAATCTGAATGTAATTCAGCTATTATCCCTTTGAATATTCCTCTCCCTTATTTTCTATATTCTTTTGTATAAATCCAGTTTGGTATTCATTGGTGTATATTTGGTGTATTTGGTGTATATTCTTATTCAGTTCTTTTTATCTTTTCATCTCTATTTCACATTCCATCCTTTTCCAAAATGTAGTGTTTTCGCTTTAAGCTCGTCAACTCTAGTTCCATCTTATCAATTCTCAGCTCAGCTTTGCTAATCTTTTGAAATATGTTATCCTTTCACTATATCAGTTTCTTATAACTAAAAAACCATTGCTTAACCCAAAGTCATGAGGACTTACCCCTATGCTTTTCCCCAAGAGTTTAATAGCTTTATCTCTTATATTTAGAGTTTTGATACATCTTCAATTAATTTTTGTATATAGTGTGATTTTATTTACTTCTTATTAGAGCATTTTATAGATTTGTGCTGATTTTTCCTATTTCTCATAATTCTGCCTATAGAGCTCCTAGTTCTAGAGAACCTTCTCTGTAATTACCATGAAGATGAGTTTACTTAAAAAGTGGTAACAGTGCTGGGAGATCAGGGAGAGGTTGCCACACTTTGTGGTCTTCTTTCATTTCTTTAGGATCTCGATCCCCCTTCATTTCTTCCTTCCTTTCATTAGCACATCGCTAAAGAGGCACCTGTTTCTTTCCGTTATCTCTTCCTCCCCCACCTCTGTTCCTCCTCACTTCCAGGCCACTTTCCTGTCGTTAGTGCGGTTTTCATTGGCACCCCTAATCTGTGCTTGATATTTTAGCATTTAGTATGTTTTTAAAACATTTCTGGAGATGTTATCTGTTCTATGTATATGTCTTTCAAACCCCTCCCTTATCTTTCACTTAATCTTTTAAACTTCCCTCTGTCCACACTTGGAACCTAAAGTCTCTGACAAATGTAACTCTTTCTCATCTTAAAATAATTTGAAATTTTGCCATTCTCTTTCTTCTATCAAGCTGATAGAAGTGGGCCAATGTGGTTTTATTTACACTCCTTCTGATATTATGGTTTCTTTGGGAGGATGTACGATGAGATTCAGAGTCAGGCAGCCGTCATTTTCCTAGGGCCAGTTAGAATACATACACACACGTCTATATCTGTATGTACAATGTACGTATGTATGTATTAATTCACAATCTCAGTAATTCCCTGGGTGAAATCTGAAATGGACCCCATACACGGAGAGCAGGAAGAATCTGAAAAAAAGAGGCAGACCACTCCAGATTGATAAGTGGCAGGTCAAATAAGAGTACTTACGAGGCTTGTCTTGGGTACCTGCAAGATGAAAATCTCCGCACCAGCCTGCCATAATCTTTAAAACGTTTATATATACACACCTTAACTGGGTTTAGTCACAATACCATCTAATTGGCTAAATTTTTTACTCTCTGAAGTCTGTTTTTGAAACAGCTCTTAATGTGGGAATGGTGGGCAAAACATACATTCCAAAGACAGAGAAGCGGGTGAGGGGCCTCTGATGGCCCGGGGTAGCTTGCTGGTCAACCTGAGGTCACATCCTCTCAGTGACCTCCTCCAGCAGTATAAATATGTATGCTTGTGCTTGTTACTCTGATTGTGAACTTTGAGTATTATGTCTTTAACTCATTTTCATTATCATAAGATATACCTGGGTTTTTATATAGTTTTTAGTTGACGACACTGAATATCCTGTTATTGACAATTTTTTCCCCAGATTATTCTGTCAAGATCTCAGGAAACGAAATTGTATTACCTCAAATAATGATGCATTTTAATTTTTTATTAATGGTTCTCGTCATTTACTGGTTGAGTATTATTTTATCAAATAGATATATAAGAAATGTTTTAGAATATAAGTTTTAAAAGCTGATTGTAAAAATTGGATAGGAATATGTACTTAAAAGGAAGAATTTTCTTTTGTGCTTATTAGCTGGCTCCTTATTTTTGTTCTACACATTTGAAAATAATTGCATATTTTGAAGTTTTTCAGTAGCCCCAAAATGCATGGGGTTTGCTCTATAATAATTATGCATTAGTTTATTTATATACTGGATTTAATTTATGTTTTCTGATATTAAATGAGCATTTTTCTCTGTAATTATTTTATATAGGCAAAGTATGAAATTGGTTTTGAATTTGGAAAGTAAGATTAGAGAGACTCTTAATAGCTATATGATATTTGTAAAAAAATTATCATTTTGAAGTCTGTTTTCACTTATGTAAGCTGACATTAATACTGGTATCTCTCTATTAGAGTTATTTTGAAAATTAATGTGGCAATGGATATAAAACCCTGGATATTCACTGAGCACCCTCCTACTATCTATTATTTTATTTTTAAAATATATAATCAAATTGTTTTGTCTAATTTGCTTATTATTTTGTATCTGCATTTGTATATGTGATTGAACTGTTTTTTCTTTCTTCAAATTTTTTTACCCATTTTCTTTCTTCTTTATTTTCTGATTTTTCATCAGAATGTTTTCTAAAATGATTTTAAAAGCTTTGTAAATTGTTTATTATTGTGAAGCAGTTAATATAAGAAACACGAAAAGCTGTCATGGCATGGCATCTTACTTGGAAGAAAATCTGCAAAGATTTTGTCACTATTCATTGTCTTGATCTGCTTAGTTTTTCTAAATCTTATTGATGTCAAGATTGCAATTTCTACTTAGAAATAATCACTCGATCACTTTTTCTTTATATATTTATACAAAGCATCATTTCTTCAGTTAACTTCCTCTCACTTTGCATTACCATCACCTTCGCCCTAGTCTCAGCATATTCCTTGCTCGTCCTACCTGAGTGACAGCCAGGGTCCTATTTTCAATTACGAGACAATTTCTTATTTCTTCAGCTCCTAGAATACCCCCTGAAAATCAGCTGTCTTACCTAGCTTCCACGCTCTAATGAGAATGACTTTTAGTCAACAGGCACTTAAAGCTAGTCTGCCTTAAAGCTAACCCTAAGAAGAACTGTGGAGGATGTCGTTTCACTGAGCTCTCAAGCCCAGGTAGAGTCTTCTTTTCTCTTCAGGTTTTATAATCTCCTGATTGGAGACCCTCTGACCACAGTAAGGGCTGAGAGTCAATAAAGAGGCCCAAGTCACTGATATGAATGAAGTAAGGAAACCTTACTTCATATCAGTGACTACACTAGAATTGGATTTTGTACCTTAATCTACATACACTAGAGTTAACAACCACACTAGAAATAAATTTGTTTATTTCCAAATCTTTTAATGTGTTACAAGCTGTAAAGATTTTTACAAGTTTTTTTTTGAGTTCACGGTCTCGAATTAATATTGTGTTATAGCATTTTATGGGCAATGGTACTGAAACTCAAAGAGGTCTGAGTGAAATTCTAGGGTAAATCTTCCAGTCAAGGCTCAGGCCTGAATTTAAACCTGGATTATAGGACTCCTAGTTAATTCTCTTACCACCATATCCTGCTTGGTTTTCACAAATGCCACATCATTGTTAAAGCATGAACTTCAGCTTCTGACATGTGAATGAAGAGAATCTCTGTGTAGGAGGAAATTATACAAAGCAGTTATGCAAAGCACAACTTTTTACAATCCTTGTTTCCCATTAGGAATTTTGTATTATCAATGGGGCTTAACTGTGGGATTTGTTTTTGGTACTTTTCTTGTGGTAGATATTGTTTTAGAATCTCAGTTATGCCTTCCCATGGGTTTACAGATTATCAGAAATGGGGGGAAATGTATTATGATTGTCTTGTGTGAAAATGCTAGAGGAGTTTAGTGAAAATATTTCTAATGTTTACTTCTGTTTTGATCTTGTGATTGTTCTACTGAACTACTGTGGAAGATCTTCCTGGGACTAAATATCAACAACTTTTAGGGTTAAGCATCCTGAGTACACACTCTCTTATCTGTTTTGTCCTGACTCCATAGATAACAGGGTTAAGAGCAGGGGGAACAACCACATACAGGTTGGCCAGAAGTATGTGGATGTAATGAGGGATGCTCTGGCCAAAGCGATGTGTCATGAAAGAGAAGAAGGCTGGCAGGTAGAAAGCTAACATGACACACACATGAGAGCCACATGTGCTGAGAGCTTTGAGCCGAGCTTCCCAGGATGGGAGATGAAAGACTGCTCTCAAAATTTGGACGTAGGAAAATCCAATCACAGAAAGGTCAACGTATCCCACTGAGAAAGCAACCAAGCCATAGATAACATTGACCCTAATATCGGCACAAGCCAACTTTGCCAAGCCCATGTGTTCACAGTAGGTGTGGGGGATAAGCCGCACACCACAGAAAGGCAATCTCAGGATGAGAAATATAAATGGAGTCACAAGCACCAAATTCCTGACTATGATGACTATGGCCAAGATGACCATCACCTTATTGGTGAGGATCATGCTATATCTCAGGGGGTTGCAGATGGCAATATAGCGATCTATGGCCATGACTGTCAGCACCACAGACTCCAGGCCAGTGAATATATGGATAGTGTACATTTGTGTGATGCAAGCACTAAAAACAATGTCCCTGAGGTTGAACCAGAAAATGCCCAGCATCTTGGGGATGGTGGCTGTGGATAAGCCAAGGTCAGTGCAGGCCAGCATGGCCAGGAAGTAAAACATGGGTCGGTGGAGGTTGTGTTCAGTCTGGATCACAAAGAGGATGGTGACGTTGCCTAGGAGAGCGATTAGATATACCACAAAGAAGGGGAAGCCAATCCAGATGTGCACACGTTCCAGCCCTGGAATGCCCATCAGAACGAAGGAAGTAGGGTGGAACAGGGTATTGTTTGGATGAAGCATATTGGCGAGAGTAGGTTTCAAACACATTTCTTACAGTTTTCTTGTTTCCAGTGAGAGACCCTCACTTCCTTCATAGAATGTTGCCTATTTTCTGGAGAAAAATAAAATCCATTCTCTAATTCTATAATACAGCAGAGGAGACCTGGAAAGGGAATAGGAGGCACAGTTATAAAGACATTCTCACTTCAAAGTATTTGCCTCACCTGCATAGAAAACACGCAGAACATTTCCCGGTACAACAGTTCTGTATTTTTCATTTCTATCCATTAGTCTCTAAGAAAGAACCAGCATATGGCATTATTAACCAATATTTGTTGTTACTTATATCTGTTAATTAGGATGTAAAGTATAAAAAAGATGGTGTGTGTGTGTGTGTGTGTGTGTGTGTGTGTGTGTGTGTGTGTAATAGCACTAGATTGGGATTGAGGTGGAGATGACTCAAGTGATATGATGGTTCAAGAAAATTATACATTCTTACAAAGTAGACGTGAAATATTAAGAAATATTCTATGTGACGAGAACTCAGTATGGGTGAAAGGTTAGACAGCTGATGTTTAGATCTGAGGTAAGGAATCGAGTTAAGAAACTTTGACAGTTTGGAAACTGTTATATAATTTCAACAACACAGTGGTCCCTTCTAGATCTATAAATTCTTATGTTGTATGACATCATCTTCATGCAGATGATTTCCTGAGGAAGTGTTAACTAAATTGAGAGGTGAAAAAAGAGAATTCTCTAATAGGTGGAAGAAGGAATTGGGCTGAGAAAATATATCTAGTAGATAGAAACACTGGGTACAGAGAGAGTGATATGACTATGTAGGTCTTTGCGGTTAACTTTATGTTTTTTTACCCTTATCCTAGGAACAATGGGAAGAAACTGTAAGATATTAAGTTGTAGTGTAACTGAATCAAATTGGCATTTCAAAATTATCGCTCTGGTTGCACTGTCAAAAAAAGCAGCAAGCGCATTTTTAGTCTGGTCAGTAAGAAGATTATCAGATGTTTAGGTTGAAGACTATGTCATCTTGCACTGTGCTGTTAGTGACTGATTGAAGCAAGTCAACTTTGTAAGTGTTTAGTTGTATTAGTCTTCCAAATAGTTATCATATCTATTTTTCTTCCCCTTTACAACTATGTGTTAATTAACAAAAGTATAATGTTTTATCTTGATCTTTTATATAATTCATCCTGCTTCATCAATAGCCCTCAATATTTTTTCTTTCAAAAACTTATGACTCTTCAATATAATCTCATTATTAAATGTGATTGAGGAGCAGTGATTCACACAGTCTGATAAGGGGCAGGTGCCTCTGTGCAGAACTAGAAGAGAAGGATTGTGGACTTATACTTAGTTTGAGAAGTCCTCTGTTCACTCCTCATGGTAGCACATAGGACAGGCAGGGGGTGGAGTTTATAAACCTGGTGATATTTGATATATTGTTCTTGCAATAAAAAATTAACTCATGTTACAAGGTCTTAAAACCATATAGATTTTTACATGTTCTGATAACTGCTGCCAAAGATTTAAATTGTCCTTTTTCTATATTTAGGGTCATCTGCAAATTTACCAGCACTACCACTCTGCCCACATCTGTTATCTTATAGATATTTCCAGTTATTAAACTTTAATTCATTTGACAAGTATTTATAGAGTGCTTATGATCTGCCAAGTCCTGCTCTAAATTGAGTCAAAGTCTCTAAAATCATGGAGTTTAAAGTCTAGTCATGCCAGTGTTTTGCTTATTGGCTTTACAAGTTTTCCACTATAATAGTAATTCTTTCATTTTTAAACAGTCTTTACAGGAAAACTTTCTAAAAGATGCTTTGGTATTCCACATACATTACACATTTGGAGTGCTCCTAGTCAATAAGATTATAGGCATTGCCAAAAATTATCGTCTGTCTAGATCACTGTCTCTGCTACAAACAGTACCATTACTAGGACCATTGTTGATGCAATCATCTTCGCGTTTGGTCTGCTTAATCATCTTTTCTGTTTAATATACTTCCATGTATATTTTCTAAGTTTATCTTCACTTTCTAAGTTTATCTTCACAATTCAGGCTCTCTTGTCTTCTGCCTTTCTGAATGCCTCTCTTCCCTTTCAGACACTCAATTCCAATGTAAACTATGGTGAGCTTCTCCCAGGGACTGGCTTCCATCCTTTGCAGCAGAATTTGATGACCTCTTTATTAAGGTTCCCAGGCTTCCCATTTCTTAACCCCTTTGTGTCCCATTTTCATATCTGCCATAACTATCTTCCACTAGGGTGACTACGTCCAGTGTAAGAAGTCTTATACAGAATTGACAAAATTGAAGGATATAGGAAGAAAAGACCTCATTTGTGCCAGCTGATAAGAGTAACCATTGCTATTATTTCTCGTGTTTGCATATAACATTCTTTGTTCACATGTTTGTATCTACATATATGTTTCTGGGTTTGTTGATATTAGTTTATTTATTTAGCACAGTGAGTGTTATGCAGTGTGCTTCTGTGTTAGTGACTGATGTGTGGCTTTGAATGCAGGTTATTCTCAGCACAACTCCTTTCTCTCACTCTTGCTGCATTGCTTGGAGAGGGTCTTAGCTACAGAGACTGTGGCTGAGTCACTGAAGTGCCATCACGTTGTGAATCTCTCTAGTCACCACCATTGTGAACCCTCTTCCAGCAAAACCAGGAGCTGACTCACCTACCTCTGCCCAGCATCTGAGAAATCATTTGTGAAGAACTGGATGCACAGACTGCAATCTGCATGTGACTAAGTTCTCCACAGTCAGAGCCAATGGGTTATATGAGAACGCTAGTCCCCTGGGAAGGGCCACCACACAATGAATGGGTTGTGTCCCCAGACCTGTGGTAATGAGACAGAAAATATCAATATCCCTATGGATGGTTCTATCCTTTCTAGTCAGAGACACCTTCTGGTTACAGATTATCTGCACTTTGCATACTCCAGCAAAAACCCTCTCCAGATAGGTCCCAGGATTCTAGTCAGTCAGAGGCATCCTGGACTCCTACTTACACTTTAAACCTCACTCTGGTACCAGGTGAACAGCTACTTTTGCAGATAGGCAGTGAAGGCAGAGAAAAAGCTCATAGGAAAAAAACAACAACAGTATTTTCTCAAAGTCAGCTTGGAAATATCTATACATTTAGAAAATGTCAGAACCAGAATTCTAACTTAAGTCTCTCAATCTGAGCTATGTCTGTCTTATGAATTACACAGATGATATTTTATGAGAATATAGTGCTTCTAAATTTCTGTAGAATATTAATTAATAGAACATGAGAATAAATAACATTCATACAAAGGAAAGTAGCTTAGCAGACGTACATTTATTTGTTCTGTGACTTTGGCCAATTTATTTTATTTTTATATGCCTTGGTTTTCTCACTAGCAAAATGAGAAAAAGTTATATCAACTTGTGGGGTTACTTTAATGATATAAAATAACAGCTATAAAGTACTCAGAAAATGTTTATTTAAAATTAATTAATAAATAAACACTGGTTGTTATTATAATTATTGTATGGCATTCTCTCAGAAGTCAATATTTTGGATCAGATAACTTTAAAAAACTTTCCTGCTATTCAACACTTCTCAGCTGAGAGATGTTGAAGACATTTCTTAACCTCTCTGAGCTGACTCATGTTACCCCTGTAGATTCATAAAGGTAATAAAAATGACAATTTATAGTTCATGTTTTTTTTCTGAATTGAGTGAGAAGATGCATTTAGCTAAAATAGCATTTGACAATAGATACAAGATATTATTAAAATGGATATTATTTTTATTACTTATTTGCAATAGATTTTTTGGTATTGAATTTGAATATGAAAACATCAGTTATATTTTATATTTTATATTATAGTTTATATTTTAGTTTACTAGACTGCTCACAGAAACAACTCTTATTTGTTCAGGAAATGTGTTTAGTAATGTGTTTAGTAATCACTAGATGTCAGTAATGTGTGTGTGTGTGTGTGTGTGTGTGTGTGTGTGTGTGTGTGTGACTCTTAGTTTTTATTTAATTCCTTTCTTTTCTTTTTTTTATTATGGTGACATTGGTTAATGAAATTCAGTAAGATACATACACACACATACATATGTGTATATAAATAAATGAATATACATGTACATATATGCATACACACACACATATACACAGACACATTGCATTGGGTGTTCACTGCCCATAGTTAGGTTTCTTTCTGTCACCACATATTTGACTCCTTTTACCCCATCTACCCCTCTGTCACCCCAGCCCTCCGGTAATCACTAGTCTACTGTCCATGTCCATGAGTGTCTGTTTGTTTGTCTTGTTTGTTTGTTGCTTTTAGGTTTATATCCCACATATAAGTGATATCGCGTGATTTTCAACTTTTTCTGTCTGGCTTATTTTGCTTAGCACAATTATCTCAAAGTCCGTCCATGTTGTCGCAAGTGGTAGTATTTCATCTCCTCTAATGGCATCTCTTCTCATCTTTTGTTATTGAGTCATATGATTCTTTATATATTTTGGATATTAGGCTCTTATTGGAGGAATTCCTTGCAAATATATTTTTCCATCCAGAAGGTTGCCTCTTTACCTGTATCCAATTTCTTTTTCTGTGCAGAAACTTTTTAGTTTGATGTAGTCCCATTTATTTATTTTTGCTTTCACTTCCCTTGCCTTTGAGGTCAAATTCATAAAATACTTTTTAAGTCCAAGATCCTTGAGTTTTGTTTCTATTTTTTTATGCATTTTATTGTTTCAGGTCTTACATTCAGGTCCTTAATCTGTTTTGAGTTAATTTTAGTGTGCAGTGATAGACAATAGTCTAGTTTCATTCTTTTGCAGTAGCTTTCTAGTTTTTCCAGCACCATTTATCAAAGAGGCTTGCCTTTCTCCTCTGCATAGTTTTGGAAATTTTGTTGAAAATTATTTGCTATATCTAAACATGGGTTTACTTCTGGGCTTTCTCTTCTGTTCTACTGGTCTGGGTGTCTGTTTTTCTGCCAATACCATGTAGTTTTGATTACTGTCTCTTTGTACTATAATTTGAAGCTGGACAGAGTACTATCTCCAGCCTTGTTCTTTATTTTCAGGATAGTTAGGTGATTGAGGGTCTTTTGTGCTTCTATATAAATCTGATGATTTTTTGTTGTATTTCTTTAAAAAATGCTGACGGGATTTTGATGGGGATTGCATTAAATCTGTATAATGCTTTAAGTAATAAGGTCATTTTAACTATGTTGGTTCTTCCCATCCAAAAATACAGAATATCTTCCCATTTCTTTGGATCTTCTTCAATTTTTTAAATAAGTTTATTATAGTTTTCATCATATAGGTCGTTCACACATTTCATTAGATTTATTCCTAGGTATTTTATTCTTTTTGCTGCAATTGCAAAAGGAATTATTCTTTTCATCTGTTCTTCTGACACTTCGTTATTAAGAGTATAGGAACACTATGGCTTTTTGAACATTGATTTTTGTATCCAGAGACTTTACTGTATTTGCTAATTATTTCTAGTAGTGTTCTTGTGGAGTCTTTAGGGTTTTCTATATAGAGAAGCATGTCATCTGCAAATAGTGACAATTTGACTTTTTTGTTTTCTATTTGGATGCCTTTAATATCTTCCTCCTGTCTGATTGCACTCGCGAGGACCTCTGAAGTTATATTAAATAACAGCGGCAATCATGGACAGCCTTGCCTTGTTCTTGATCTTAGAGGGAAGGTTTTTAGTTTTTCAACATTAAGTATAATGTTGGCTGAGGGTTTGTCATATATAGCCTTTATTATGTTAAGGTTCCTTCCTTCTATATCAATTTTGTTAAGTGTTGTGATCATAAATGGATGCTGTATCTTGTTGAAGGCTTTTTCTGCATCTATCAATATGATATTGTTCTTACTTTTTAATTTATGTGGTGTATCACATTAAACGATTTGCATATGTTGAACTATCCCTAGTAAACATATTAGATTTGATTTCAAAGTGTATTTGACCACATGTTTTTTTAAAAATCAGTATCATTTTGGATAACTCTTGGGTTGTCTAAAAGGATAAAAAGAAACTCAAACCTCTTCTAAGGGAACTCTGAGAACAAAAAGAGAGACAGTATCTAATATCACAGATATCACCCTGAAATTAGTATAAATTAATAATTGAAAGGAGAATATATAAAAATGCTGACCTTAAAATTTTGTTCACATTTTCCACCAGCTCTTCCTTTATGTGGGCCAACGTGCAGGCTACCTCCTCTATGCCTCTCCAGGACTACTCCACACTCTGTGTCCTAGGGACTTACAGGTATGGGCTGCATGGGTCGTCTCCCTTGTCCTTTGGCATCTAGGTGGCATCAGAAAATGGAAAGTATCAGCAGGTGGATAGGAGGGGAGTAAAGTCAGAATACTTTTATTCTGATTTCCACCTGCTCTCTCATTGCAGGTACCGGCAGGTCACCATGGGCTGGGTGAGTCCCTCAAAATAAATCCCAATTCCTGTATGTAGGTATCTTCACACTGCTTTCTGAATTTCTAGATTCCATGAGTGCCTTCTCTTCAGGCCAAGGAGTTACAAATATTCCTTACATTTGCTATCCCTGTAATGGTCTCTTGTGGTTTCCCTGTTGTGGAAAAGATCCAAATTCAGACTGGCAAGAAACCAAGCAGCACTTAGAGAGTTGGAGAACTCAGGTTTATTATGCTAGCAGACCCAGAGGAGCTAGTGATCTGAAGATCTGGGCCCTGAGCTCAGTTGCAATATTCCTTATATAAACTTTTTTGGCACCACCTAATTGGGTAATTAGAACTCAGACCACTGGCAGGCATTGCTATGATTGCAGGTAGTTACATTGAGTTACATAGCACAGGAGTTGCTATGGGTTACCGGCAGTTGCAAAGTGTTACAAAGGCAGGAGTTGCTAGGGCATTCTCCTGAAATAGACATATTAGACTCTGTGGCAGCAACTATGTTTTCTGACTGTATTCATATCTGTAAATAATAGTATCAACTTTCTTCCAATCCATCAAGATTCTCCTTCCCAATTTATAGCTAATGGTAAACACAGAAGTCTTTGAAGAGGGGTTTTCCTGTATTTTAGCTTCTCTGGAAGAAGGTGAAGGAAACTCC
>PVKZ01008032.1:0-17500 GCA_004027375.1 Macroglossus sobrinus | reverse complement strand
GTCACAGTAATTCTCATCCCCGCTGAATTCTGAGAAGTGCAGAGTTCCGCTAAAGGGAAGAGGAAACGGAGAGGTTGTGACGATGTCCCTCACTCGGGCCACGGCACTTAAAAACCACCATCGACCCTGCACGGGTAGGAAGGCAGGGTAGGGAGACGATGAGAACAGGTAAGCGTCAACAGTGCCTCTTCCTTGCCCAACTGTGTAGACCGAATTTTTTTTTTAATATTTGGGCTCTGCCACCCCAGCCCCCCGTACACCAGGAAACAGTTCTCACCATCATGTACCATCATTTACCATCAGGAGCCTTTTAATTTTTATGAGTAATTTACAGAAGTAATCAGAAAGAGTTAAAAAAAAAAAACTTTATTAGAAAATCTAATAACTTAAACATAGCAAAGTTTCCTTCCATAGCTCCCTGGTGCTGAAGGGTATACAGACCCCAGACGAGCAATGTACCCTGCATGCAATGGGACATTCCACTGTCATGCGCGAGCCTGGCCCAGATCCATCCCGTAAACGCCAATTCCAGATTTCCGGTCAGTCCCGAGTAAATGCCAGCTTATCATTATCTCTAGGTCTTCACATGCTTGCATCACAAAACGAGGTACTTTCAAAACCTTGGATGGCTCCCGAGTTTGTCAAAGAGAATGGTCCTCTTTTCTCCGTAATTGCAAAGCATCTTCAGTTTTAAATTCATCGACGCCCATCACGAATCAGTCCCCTGATTTTGTTTTCATCTCTGCATCACGTCTCCTTCTGATCGCGTTTGTGAACACATCTGACACCGTCGCTTGTCCCCTTCCAACGGGATCGAAGAAATTTTGGCCAAAAAACGCCACAGAAGGCGAAAGAATATCGGCCCCCATTCTTTTTAGTGCCACGAACTGGTCCACGTTCTTGTTGCAAAATATTAAGTGATGAAACCCTATTGAATGACTCACTGGATAAGAAGAGCACATATTTTTTCTTTTTTGTCCTCAGAAATATATTGTTTATTCATCATCTCAGGAGTTGGAGAAAATTCATCCAGATTGTCTTATGAGACTCACAGTCTAGGACTTCGCGTATAAAATCAATTTGACTATTATCATTAGCGTCAGCATCGCAGCCGTCTCTCCTGATTTGTCAAAAGACTGTACAGAGTCTCCTGTTGTCAATTTTCTTCTCTTTACCGTTTTGTGCAAGAAATGAAAAATTCTGTATTCTCAACTGCATGCCTTAACAGCGATAATAACGAAACTACAAAGACGGCGTCTTCTATCTTTTTTGTATCCCTTCTTGAAAGACAATGTAATACGCTCAGCAATGTAATAAGAAAACTATGCAAGAGTGATGATTTCTTCCCCTGTTGCATCATCCTTCTCATTACTTTTTATTTTTATTATTTTCATGTTGTTAGCATAATTGGCCATAACTGAGGAGCAATAATGAAATAAGTCCCAGGATGATAACATGGAAAATAAATCAAGATATAAGAAAAATATGATCCCTAAGATCCCGTGAAATATCTTAGATTTACAAATGGTTCCAATGGTCCCACGTGGTAAATTCAAGATAGAATGAGTTTTATTTTGTGTTTGTTAAAAAGTAAACGTTCTCTTCGATCTTGGGAAGGTTCCTTTTAAAAAGAGCAGACGTCATGAAATGTCAGCATTCGCAAAGAGTTATGACGGATCAGGAAAATAAAAGAAAATGAAAATTCAGTTTGATGAACCCTGGTGATATAGTGATGGTTAAACTTCATTAATAGATTTCGTTGTTTTGTGAAGAGTTTCAAAATCCGGTTCACTGGAAAACTGCCCCACAGAAACCTCGCTTGAAACCAACAGTTCTCAGACCAGCCTTGAAGCCGCATCTCAGAGACCTCCACGGCATCCTGACAGCAGAAGCTCAGCTCTGGGCTCCACCAGCAACTGTCCCCGGGGACCAAGCAGCCCCTCGGCCCGGACAGCCCCTCCTGACTTCGCTTCGGCACACAGTGAGAAAGCAAGACTTACGATCCAAGGAAAACACAGAGCCTTTCTAAATACTGTTCAGACTTCAGGGCAAGGCACTACCAAAACTCAGACCACAACCAGACACCCAATATTTACAGCTTCTATATTCTTTCCGGTAAATGAGCTTATTGTGAGGGAGACAGAGTTCCCGTTCTCCTAAGCTTTCTTTTTTTTTTTTTTTTTTACTTCTTTTTTCTCTTTTGTGTTTTCGGTCGATCCAGGAAATACAGTCTGACTATGAATCGAAGACACAGGGGAAATGTCCAATTCACAAAAGTGGTGTGTTCCAAAACCGTGCGAGTCGGTTGTTTTGGGAGCTCGGAATATATTTTCCTCCGATAAACATATTATAAATGGTTTCCAGACCAGCCCCACAGAAGCGTCCTTAACTCATAACGCCAGTGAAGCCCTGTACTTCTGCAGTAAAGATCAGCAGAAAGCAAATTTGCTGTAGCACTAACAAGCTCCGATACTGAAGACAGGTCCTCCTTTATTTATCCTGAATTCTATTTAGTGAAATAAGAGGTTAAATGAAAGAAGATAAAGGGGAAACATTTTTCTGCTTTCGAGAATGTTGAAAGCTGGTCGTGGCAGGGTGTTATTTTATCTTTTCCTGTCGCACTCGGGTTCCTTGTATTCGCTTTCTTGGTACAGGCGAGCCCCAAAGAAGCCACGCATGATTAGAGCGGATTTGAGGCTCATGGGTTAAGATGGCAAAGGATGGGGAAGGAAAAGCAAAAACGTTTGAAAGAGATTTCCTGGATGGAACAATGACAGCATGTCGTTGTTAAGACGATCACCTAAATCGGCATTAACTGATTTGCTAGGGAAATTGAGGAGAAGGCAGGCGACCCCAAAATAGTGCTCCAGGCCCCGGGGGAGTTCAGGTAGACGAGGAGAGACCACTGTTTGGTCAGACAATACCCTCTCTGACCATAAGGTGGCGCCATCAGCCCAGACAGGCAGCCCCAAGGGGGCGGGGGTGCAGCAGCAGGAGCCCTGCCGGTGGAAGGCACATTTCCCACGCAGGCTCTGGGACTCTCAGAAAGCCTGGTCTAGACAGCGTGGATCAGCCTCCACGTCCCTGCCCCGTCGCTCAGCTGTTCCCATCCTCCAGGGTCCCACCTGCTCACACCTGAGCAAGAACACCTGTGCCGCCGCCCAGGCACCAAAAACCCACAGTGAGAGATTCTCACTCACTCCTTCCAACCCGCCCATCTGTGCTCTCCTTCCCGGCGTCAGCACTGAGCCCCTCACATTCGAAGAAACATTGCCGTCCAGTCCAGGAGCCGCCCAGAGTCTCATCCTGCAACGCCAGGATGCTGCGTGAGCAAGGTCTCCCACCGTGAGCACAGATGTGTCACAAAGGCCTTGACAACCAGGCCCCAGACGCCCCTGCCAGCTTGACCTTACAGTTTAACACCCAGCAAAGCAATCCCTCTTCCAGATACAAGTCCCCCCACTTCTCTTCCACGCTGGTCCTCCTTCCTGTGATGCCCTCTCGCTTTTCCCGGCCCCTCCTGGTCAGTGTCCTCTCGCCTTTCAAAGTCAAGGCCAAATTCCCTCTTCCCCAGGAACTACAAAGTGCTTAACTGACTTTAACTGGTGTATCCACCGCAGAAGCCCTGGGGTGTCACCAGGCAGGCCTGCCTCACCCTCTCTAGGGCTGGTGGGGCCTTAAACGGAGGAGGGCCCCGCCAGGCAGGCTCCCCGCTGAACCTCAGGCCCACACCAGCTGGTCTGGCCTTCCTCCTCCCGCGTCTCAATTGCCATCTAGGGCGGACTCGGGGCTAGAGGGACACCAAAGCCGCAAGCTCGGTGTGTGGCACGGTGTCTGTTCTCAATTCATGTTAGCTTTATAATAATAACGATGTTACTATTACTGCTGTCCCCTCTCCATCCCCACACGTCGGCCACAATCTGCCAAACCAGGCTGAGCTCCCCTCCCCATTCCCGATGCCCCCACCCCCGCATCCTCCCACCAACCTCACCGCCACTTGTGACCCAGCCTGGTAATCCCAGCAAACTGCCTCCTGATTCTGCAGAATTTTCTCTGCTCTGATGGGACGGACTGGGGTGGGTTCCCTCTGGATGTCAGATGCAAGCCAAGAGGCCTTTAAGAATATCACCTGTGCTTTACACCACCTCTGAATCTAGCTACCATTTGTCTTTGACTTCTAAAGGGACAGTTGGCTCAGGTAGCAGACACCAATGTCCCCTGGGAAGGATGCAGCATAGAACCCCAAGATGAATTGAGTTATGCAGATGCTTGGAAGGCAGCCCCAGGGGCTCATGGTGGCAAAAGGCAGTACCCAGCCACAGGCCACAGGGAGGCACAAGCCAGGACACCCCCACCTGCCTGGCTGCTGCTCCAGGTGCCCTCAGCACCTTTCATCAGGCAGACTCTGAGTGTCTGCATCCAGCAAAGGGGGCCTGGCTTCTCCCCCTGGACCTCGCTTATCTCCGTGGCTCCAAGAACCACGTGATCAGATGCCTTTTTTTTTAATGCCCATACTGCTCTCCTTCTCACCCACAAAACAGGCTCCATGAACAGAAAGTCTGCCCGAGGAACGCAGGGGCCCATGGGGTTGGTGAGAGGCCAGAAGGCTGCTGTTGTGTGTGTTATGCTTTGTGCTTAAGCATTTCCAGGAGAAGGCTTTTCATGGCCTAATAAAGGAAGCTACGTTAAGGCTGCAAACAAAAGCAGGGTGGGAAATTCGAACCACCCTTTTTAAGGCACTGGTGCCCCACCTCCCGCCACCAAAGATCTGAGGCTCATGGCCTATTGGACTCATGGCCATGAATGGTCAGTTTCTTGGCACCGCTTCTGCGGACTCTGGACCTTCTAAGTGACCATTTATTGGGGCTCTGGAAGTCGGACGGGGATGGTGGCTGCAACCTTGGGGAGAGCCCACGGCGAAGGCGCCTTCCTCACCCCTCCTCTCCTTCCTCCCCACTCAGAGCCGCGGGACGCGCTGGAGAGCTTCGCGTGGCCACCCCGCTGCTCCCCCTCCTGCCCCTTCCCCCACGCCCACCCGCCCCCCCGCCCCGGGCCCCCCGAGTGTACCCCCGACCCTGGAAGCCAGGCTCTGGAGGCCAAAGGGTGGCCGGAAGATGACCCGGCCAGCGCGTCTCCGCACCCCCTCCCCCAACCGTGTCACAGGGCGGCCCCAACGAGGCGCGCAGTGCGTTGCCCCGCTGCAGACCCCCAGGGCCACGCTGCCGCGGGCAGTGGGTGATGAAACCTCACGGCGCATTACCGCGGAGGGCGCGGGTCGGGAGCCGGGTGGGGTGGGGGTAGGAGGGCGGCGGCAGCTGGTACCCGGGCTCACCTGTTCTCCTGCAGGAGGGTGGAGGTGGCGGGGGAGGGGCGAGGGCGCGTCTCCCCGGGGTGGGGTACGTGCGGCGGCGGGGCGCACGGCCGCCCGCGCTGCGTCCCCGCCCTCCCCCAGCCCTGCTAGACCCCAGAGCTGCTCCGTGGGACTGAGGTGCCCGGAGCAGTTCCTGTCCCTGGCCCCGGCGCCGGGGAGACGTGAGCGTGCACACGTACACACACAGCGGGGGGCAGGGGCGCCCAACTTTCTCCCGGCTCCGGTGGCCGGGCCACGGCTTCGAGAGGGAGGGGGATGCTCCAACAAGAAAAGAAGGAAGATGGGGAGAATTTCCTCGGGTTCTGCTTGGGGGGTGGGGAGGTGGGATTACTCCACCGTTTGCCTCTGCTGGCGGGAGAGTACAGGCGTCCCGGAGCGGGGCGGCTAGGGTGGCGCTCCGGGAAAACGCAAGAGCGTATCTGAGACTCGTCAAGTCTCCAGGGACAGCGGTGCTCCGCGGCGGGCCGACTCGGGGCCGCCTGGGCCTCCCTGCCGGGCGCCTGGAGACCGTGCCAGTCCCGTCTGTCACCTGGGTCCCTGCAGCCGGCCCGAGAGCCGTCAGTGTTGGGAGAGGGGCGAGAAACTAGCACCCTGGGGGTTGCAAGGCCCGCCCAAGACGGGCAGAAATGAAGGGAGAAGTCCTACAGTGCTTCTGCTCCCATCATACACCGTATGAGGGGTTTTTAATGCAAAGTGTCACCACGCCAGGCAATTGCCCCCCCCCCCCGGCATCCCTGTGCCCAGGACACTCCTCCAGTCTGTCCGGGCCTCGGGACTGAGGCTCTCCCCTAACTCCAAAGGGCGCAAAAAAGGAACTGTCCCAGCCCGATGCGGCCGTGATGCCAGCCACGGCCTCGGGGACTGTCCCCTCTCGCCTTTCTTTCGCTGCAACCAGACCCGCGATTCGCTTCTATGTTCCTAAGTCTTGTCAGCCATCGCGCTGCAGCCCCCGCACACGCGCACGCATCTCCGGCCGCGTGACACACGCACACACACACTCACACACACACACGCACACGCATGCCAGCGCGTGGCCGCCACCAGGTCGCCAACTTAGCGGGCGCTCGCGCGGCGCTGGGCTCCCTGGCGTAGTAGCTGCGCGCAGGCCCCGCCTCCCGGCCGTGTTGTCAGACGGGCCGGGGTCTCGGATTGGTCCAGGCGCGGGGACAACACCTGCTTGCCTCCTTCATTCAAGTGACACCAGAGCTTCCAGGGATATTTGAGGCACCATCCCTGCCATTGCCCCGCACTCGCGGCGCCGCGAACGGCCTGGTCACATGCTCTCGGGAGAGCTGCGGGAGGGCGCTGGGTAACCTCTTATCCGAGCGGCCGCCGCGAGGAGCAGAGAGAGCAGGCGAGCGAGGAGGAAAAAGGGGGAGCAAAGAAATTCCGGGTCTCCGGCGGGAGGCTTCCACCAAGAGCCATGTGTGCCGAGTGGCTGGGTCAGTTCGTGACCCTGGCTTTGGTGTGGGTCGCCCTCGACTTAGTGCGAGGGATCGACGCCACCAGCCCGCCAGAGGGTTTCCAAGACAGGGGCCCGCATCTGAAAGGCCGCCTGTCCCTGCAGAACACAGGTAGGTGCGCGCACCCCTGCGGCGGGGAGCTACTGGGAGGCGACCCTGGGCGCCTCGACCGGAACTGGGCGCCCACCTAGGGCCGCGCGAACTCTTGGGGTGGCGCGGGAGGTGCCAAGGAGAGCGCGAGGCGAGGTGAGGTCGGCGCCAGGCTCTGCGCGCGGGGAATCCGCACGTGCCTCCCGGGTGATGAAACAGGCGGGCCAGGACTTGTTGCTGTCCTCCCCGGGGGGCGAGGGTAAGCGAGGACGCGCCTGACGCAGCAGGAGTCCCGGGCCGGTGCGAAGCTTCCTGCTCCGTCCTGGCCTGCGCCGCCGGAGGCACGGCGCGTCCTCGGCGCGGGGCTGCGCCCTGTGCCGGGAGAACTTCTCTTCCCCGCGGGCCGGCCGCGGTGGGACCAATTCTCCTCCTCCTCCTCCTCCTCCTCCTCTTCCAAAGATGCCAGACATCCGAGAACTTTCTAGGCGAGCCAGGTTGCACGGTGGACATTCCCCTGGGGTGCGGGGGCGGGGGGCGGCATTGCTTTTGGAAAGGGGCTGGGGGCGGGGAGCAGGCGCAAAGCGTACCTCTGAGGTGCCGCCGGCCGCCGTCTCCCGCTCCAAGGCAGGTCACAAGCGCTAAGAAAGGGTGACACGGCCCAACAGTGCGCCGCCGCCTCTGCTCCGCCGGCTCCCCAACTCAGCCGCGAGCTGCCGCGCAGAGCCGGGCGTGCAGCGCGCGGGCCTGGCCCCCTTCCCAGCTCCGTGGAGAGAAAGAAAACCTGCCTACAGCTACGGTGCCTTGGTTCTGAGCGCGCACCGCCCTTCCCCAACCCCCGCTCTTTATTTAGGGGACCTGCGAACCCCGCAGCGGCGGTGGCAGCGGCGGCGTGCGTGCTCTCACCGCGAGAGCAGGAATGCGCGAGTGCGGGACAGGGGCGCCCCAGCGAGCCGGAATCCCAGCCCTGCGCGCTCCTGCCCCGGCGCGCTGCGCGTGGGACCCCCCGCCCGGGCGCCTCCCAGGACCCTCGCCCTCCCTTCCCCCCTTGTCCGGCTCTTTCCCCGAGAATTGAACGCGATTCTCTCGGCACTTAAGTGACCCTCCGCAAACACACACGCCCCTCATCCTCTCGGCAGATTTAACCCGAACGTGGATAATTTCCTCCGACCCCGCCCTTCTTCCAAAATATAGTTTTCTGATGTAATTCCGTGCTGGGTTGGAGTCAGGGAATTGGGAAGTGGGGAGGGGAGGAAGAGAGGCTTCGCCTGACGGGTCACACTCTGGGTTCACACTCAGGGTCTGTCCGTGAGGGACGAGTCAGGGCCACAGCCCGCGAAGGAGCGCGGCGAACTCCCCCCGGCCGCGGTTGTTCTCGGGGACCAAGCGACGTCGCACACCGGATCTCTGATTTAAAAGGAGCCTCTAACTGCGACGGGTGTGCGTCTGCAGACTGGCCCCAGTCACACTCAAAAAAGACCGCAGCTCTCCGAGCCCGGTATTTCTAACGCGGATGGTTTGGAGGCTCTGCCTTAATAGGAATTTTGTTTTGATGTTTAGGTGTTGAATCACGGAGCCGAATTGAAACTGCTGCTTTTTCGGACGCTCTCTTTGGGGGTCAGGAAGGAAATGGCTCTGATTTCATAGCAGCAGCTTCAAGTTCCGAGTAGAGGAGGGTATTTCACGGGGGCAGTGCAGAAGGGAGAGGGCAAGCTAATAATTTCAAACCTTATTTTCGTCTGTGGGCTTAGAAAGCTGAGTTGAGTTATCTTCTGTTCTCAGGCTGAGGGTTCCCACAAATACTTTAATACGATGGGAAGGATGAAAAATGGGGTGCTCAGACCTAACACTTAGCTGTGATTTTTTATTATTTTTTTTTTTTTGGTAACGCAGGTGTGGCTGATTTTATATATATATATATAACTATTTACAAATGCTGCTATTTTTCAGAAGTAGATGAAAGGATGACATGTCCTTCCCCTGGCTTTTGAGGTCCTGAAATAGTCATTCTAACTTTTTTTTTCCCCCTTAAATTTTCTTTTAATCATCACGATCATTGTAGCCGGCCTCTCCGCTCTCCCCAGCGTGGCTGAGAATTTTACGCACATGTGCGTGTCCTTCTCGTTGCAGCGGAAATCCAGCACTGCCTCGTCAGCGCCGGCGACGTGGGCTGTGGCGTGTTCGAATGTTTCGAGAACAACTCCTGCGAGATCCGAGGCTTACACAGCATTTGCATGACCTTTCTGCACAACGCTGGAAAGTTCGACTCCCAGGTAAAAAAAAAAAAAACCACACAGGGGCACAAAGAACGTTTTGGGGGGATCGCAGTGTGATTGGCATGTCCGCCAGAAAGGCTCCTTAACTCACAGAGCCCCTTAGCTCACCCTCCTGGACTCTTGTAGGGTTTGCAAGAGACACTCCAGGTATGCAGCAGAGGGGGCCAGCGCCTCCTCCTCACCCTCTCCCCTCCTAAGTTCTGCTCTCCGGCGCTGTCCCGTAGGCTAAATCCTTCTCCGCTCGTAGGTTGTGTCTACACAGGCAAAGTGGGTTGGAGACCAAGTTGCACAAGCATCTGAGGGTTCTTAGCTGAGATAGATAGATATCTGGTAAAGGGGGCATCTTCTGTCTGGCCACCCAGAACCAGGTCCCCATGACCTTCGGCAGGGACCCCAATTATACGTTCGAAAAGCTATTTTGCTATCTTCACCTAACAGGAGAGAATAACTCACACAAAATTCAGAGACCCGCGTCTTCCCCTAGCGGGTGTGTGGGCGGGTGACTTGGGTCATTCCAGGCCTCCAGAAGGGCAGACTTTTCTCACCCCCCTCGCCCAACCTGAGAAGTCAAACCCCTGAAGGAATCCCGCAATTCTGCACTTTTCCTTGGCTCTGTACAATAAATACAGCCGGGCCTGATCCACTCCCGTTGTGCCAGGGCCCCAGCTGCTACGTGGCACAGGCACAGAACCCACCGGGCGATCTGATGGCTCCGGCACCGAGCGTCCAAATGCATTTCAGGCGGCACGTGGCCGGAGGCTCACCTTCGTTGCCCTCCCAGCCTCCCTCCACACGCACCCCGAAGCCCCCTGTATTTATTCTCTCTCGCAAACCTCCTCTCCCATCTCATTGGGGAGCAGTGACGACATTTGGATGAGGCCAGCAGTTGAGGGGGGACTTGCCAACGTCACCAGTCACCACGGACTGACACCCAGTAGAGAGACCCCGACAAAGCAAAGCGTGGGGGCCAGGAAGGGAGGCAGCGGGGCTGGCAGCCTGGGCTGCGGCAGGAGGGGAGGCAGAGACTGGGGTGGGAAAGAGGTCCAGTGTCCGAACTCCTTGAGACCCCCTACTGAAAAGCATCTCTTCCCGATTAACCGGAATTAGGAAGCATAATGGGAAGTCCGAGGCAAGGGTGGGGTGTATTGCGAGGCAATCCCACCGGATGTGAGGGAGAGATACCTGGAACAGATTGCCACAGCCCTCGCGAACATGTACCTCCTCCCTCTCTCTCAACCAACGGGACCGTGTTCTCAAGTCAGAAGCATCCCTTTCGAGTTGGTTCTCGGTGCATAGCTGCTTGCTAAACGGGCACACCCGACCTTCCATCCTGTCTGGCTCCCACTGGATGGTCAAGGCAGGCAGGGCGGACGGAGGGGGCTAACGACCAGACACTCTCTGCAGACATTTCCATCGCTTCTGAAGCAGAAAACCGAAAGAAATATTCTGGCTAGCCTCCCGCTCCCAACCTGCACCCGGTTACTGTCTCGACTCCGTTCCTTCCTGTCCTGTCTAAATACGGAGGGGTGACCTCTCCAAGGACGGCTTGTTTCTATAGTTATCGGGGTGGGGGTGGAGTTCGGGGATCCCGCGGGGATCCCACAATGCCTCCCGCCCCCAGAAGTGGCTGAGGGAGCTGAGCGCGCCCCCATGCTCCCAACAGCCGCCTCCTTCCTGGGGTGGTGAGTAAGAGCAGTCTGGAGGGGCTGCCAGGAAAGAGAAGTGAGGAGCCAGATGTAGGCCTGGGCCACGCCGGGGCAGGGCGTGGAGGGGGAGGGGCCGGCGGGGTGCAGTGCGTGCTCCAGGGGCTGCCAGGCGGTGTGCCAGGCGGGCCTCTGAGAGGCCGTAATCCTAACAGTTGAAAGGAGCTGAATCGTTTTCAAAAAGGAAAAGAATGCTCCTCCTTAAAGGGCAGTTGGAACCGAGAGTGGGGGGCGGTGGGGGGAGCGGGGGGGAGGCAGAGCTAGCGGCCTATCTTGACCCCCCCACTCCTGCACCCAGAGAGATTTGGACAAGCGGGCACCTTCTGCTGGGGAAAAAACTCTCGCTGGGAACCCCCAAGGCGTTCTGGGTTTTCGTCTTGGCCAGAGTCCCCTTGGGTTCCAGAAAAGGTGCCACCAAACAGCCAACATGCGCTGGCCCGAGGACGGACGGACGGACGGACAGACAGACAGACAGACAGCCACAGAAGCCCCAGCACAAGCGACGCCAGAACAGCTAGGGAGGAAGGAGGCAGATTTTGTCCGTGTCCCCAAGTGACAGCCTTGACCTCCTCATTGGCCAGGTGCCAACGGGTATCGTGTCACTCTGGACACACCTCCCGATGTAGCTAGCTAGCTAGCATCAGCTCGTCACCCACCTGCGAGGACATGGGTCGGAGCCCGAGGAGGGTGACTGACCATCGTCAGTGTGTAACAAGGGATCGTCCCTCTCTACCCCCACCCCCGTCCCCATCTGTCCCCAGGGCAAGTCATTCATCAAGGAAGCCCTGAAGTGCAAGGCCCACGGCCTGCGCCACCGATTCGGCTGCATAAGCCGGAAGTGCCCGGCCATTAAGGAAATGGTGCTGCAGCTGCAGCGGGATTGCTACCTCAGACACAACGTGTGCTCGGCGGCCCGGGACAACACCCGCGTGATGGTGGAGATGATCCACTTCAGGGACCTGCTGCTGCAGGAGTAAGTGTTGCCCTGGCGGGTGGGGTGCCGGGGAGGGCCGGCCTGCGGGGGGGGGGGCTGGAGGAGGGGCCGTCTGGCTGGGGACTGGGGTGCTTGGTTTGTCAGACAGGGTGGGGGGAGGTTGCATTGTGCCTCGGAACCCGCTGCTGACCTGCAGGAAAAGCCAAAGACGTTTCCACCGCCGGTTTCGGAATCGTAAGCAATAGAAACAGGAAGTTTTCTTAGTAAGCATGAAAGATGGAGGATTCAGAAATACTCTTGGTCTTCCCCTTGGTCAAGGTCCCGAGCATTGCCTGAGTATTCCCAGGGGCTCTGTAGGTGCCCCCCGAGACCACTGAGACCCTCACAACAGCCCCGTTGTGGGTGCCAGTCTCATCTGCGTTTTACAGGTGGGAGAACCGAGATCCGCTGAGCAGGTAAAGGTCACAGCCAGAGAGAGGCAGAGCCAGGCTCAGAGCCAGGCGGTCGGCTCTAGAAACGCACACTGTGTCCAGGCTTTTGTCCTGTCTCCCTAAACCCTCCTTCCTCTCAGAGGGTCCGAGTCTCTTCCCCCAGGAAAACTCAAGGCAAAGGGCAGAAACTTTAATCAGCCCAACACCTCTGATGTCAAAGGGAGGGACTAGGGACGCACTTGGAAAGGCTTGAAATCCAGGAATAAACCCAGGGCATCTTCCTCCTTAAAAAAAAAGTGCCACCGATGGGATCCTAGATTTGGCAGTGGCGAAGCCTGTGGGTGCCCAGCCGCTCCCAGCAGGAAGCGTAGTCACAATGAAGGTCACGATGCCTCCTTCCTCAGAGACTTAGGGCAGAGAGCAAGACGCTAGCTAAGCAGCGCGGGACAAGCAGCTTGGTGGCACCATCAGTCTATACCCAGTGACTCCTGGGGGCAAACAGCATGATTTTATGAACTCTGGCTCCTTCGTGCGTGCCAAGGCCGTCCCCCAGCTATGTCACTCGACAGGCCACCTCACCCATGCCACTTAGATGGCGGGGGACGACGAGCACCTCTTGTCACTTTCCACTTGGTCAAGAGGCTCTAGGTATTAAGCCGCCCCTCACCCCAGTGCAGTGATAGAATCGTAAGATTCACCATGAATCTCTACGGGCAGCTCTTAACAAGAGAAAAATAACGTTGCCTTTTCCTTGCGTTACACTAACGCCTGATAAAAACATTGTTTATTCTTCCAAATACCTGTAAAGAAACAAAGCAACAACAGCATCCACAACAGCTATAATAATAGCTGTTGTTTTTTCCGAGGGGGCCAGGCCCTTAGCCAGAACTTTCTCTGGATCATCTCAATTATCATTTACTAGCACTTAAAGAGAGAGGTTACTCTCCCCATTTGGGACGGAAATGAAGCTACGAGGTTAAAGACCTCCCTCTGCCCTTCAGATTCCTACTTTCCCACTTGGGAACTGGTGAGACGCATGCCGGAAGCCGGGTGTCAGGGGGCAGACCCCAAACCGTCTTGCCTTTTTGGCCTGTTCTCCACCCACGAGATCTGAGAAAGGCTCATTGGTCCCCAGACATGGCGAGGGTTTTCCCCTTTGCTCACATGCGTCCCCACTTCACGATGCCCCCGGAGGAGGCAATCGGCGTAATGTGAAGAAATTCGTGAAATGCCTTCATCCCAAACCACACTCATCTGTTAGAAGCAGCACGTTAGCCTCGAGAGTAGGTGATGGGGCGGGATGCTAGTTTCTATCTCAATAATATATTGAGATAGAATATATCTTCCCGTAAACTAGAGGTTTTGAAGTCCCCTCTCCCCTGAGTTTCTGAGGCCCGTCAATCACTGCAGCTCTCCCGTGTCTTCTCCCTGGAGCTCTCCTGTGGGGCCACGGGACCCTCACTTCCGAGGGGCCCTGCCATCATTCAGAACAAACGCATCGCACCCCACCCCAGCCCGCTCTAGAAATGCAGGCGCCCCCTGGAAGGGAAGCCTGGGCCTCTTGTCAGAACACTCACTGAGGCTGCACCCCTGTCCTCCGGCCTCCTGCTAGGCCAGCACCCCTGGCAGAGGGTCCCACCTACTCCCAGCCCGCCCCCCCAACAGCCCCACCCCCTCCCTTTCTGAAGCTGGGGACTCCTCCAGACTCCGCTGTGTCCTTCAGGTTGAATTGACTGCATGTGTTGTGTTTTGGGGTCTTAACTGTCTTAACCGATATTGGTACAAAGGAGCTTGTCAGGCCCAAGAAGATCATTTGAAACTGTGCGGCACCGATCGCAAACAAGAAAAATGAGACCTGAAACCAGAGTCACCCCAGGATTCACATCACCCCCGTTCCTCATCCCCAACCCCATCCCCCCGCAAACACGCTCACGCTCTGTTAAAGTGGCTCCCCTCTGCTCCCCTCACACCTTCCCGCCCTGCTGTCTCCATGTCCACCACCTCGGCCCCCACACACCCTGTCACCGGGCGCTGGCAGCCTCCGGGCACGTCCCCAGCCACATCCCCTTCCTGGTGTATCTAAAAATCCTTTAGCCTTGCTGACACCCAGTCGGCAGAGCTGGGCTTTGTCATCAGACACGGGCTGAGCTCGCAGCCTGGGAAGGCACCAGGCCAGCTCGGGACAGGGCTTAGATGAACACACCCCTCCGATGGCAGCCCACAGCTCCGTCCTCTGGGGAGAGGGCCGGGGGCAGAAGGGCGTGGGCACGGATCCAGCCTTCTCGGTCCCCTCCCCCCGAGGTCTGAGAGCTCACCTGGCAGGCAGACCAGCCTGGCACAGGAGGCCAGAAGGCAGCACGAGAGCCCTCCCTGACTCTGGGGAAAGACACTTGAAGGTGAGCATCAGTTTAGTGTCCCCAAAAGACAGAGTCTCAGCCCCCACAATTTGCCCAGAAAGTGGCAGATACACCCCTGAGCTCCCTGCGGCCGTCAGGTGTGCGTTTTCAAAAGATGGACGGAAACGAGCAGGAATTGAGCATTTCCATGGTGTCCCACCCCGTCCTCCTCCCTCTCAGCCCACGAACACGGGTGTCATCACTGCCCTCGTCATCGTCACAGCCTGCCCATCAGCCGTGCACAGCCTGTCAGACTCCAGAGGCATCCAGTTGGCCTTAAAAGTCTGGTCTGGCAGCCAGAGCCTCCCTCCCCTCTGCCCTCAGCCCAGCCCCAGCCCTTCCCAGCCCAGAAGCTTCCAGAGGCCACCTGCGCCACGCCATGAATCCACCAAATCCATTTTGACATCTACGAAATGAGAACAGCTCATTCAATTACTTCCCCGAGGGCCAGTTCATAAAAGTGGCAGTGAGCTACTTCCCGAAAGTCTGAAACCTCAGTCAGCTCTTCCTGCCTAGCAGCCACTGCCAATCTGCAGGTGGTCCAGGCTCACAGAGGCTGGGTGTGATCGCACAGTCCAGGGTGAGTTCTCCGCCCGTGCTCATGGTCAGACAGATCCAGAAACGCTGCTGCTGGCCGAGATCTGCTTAAGAGAACCGGTTCGCCCCATGAAACATTCCAGACCCTACTTGGCGGATGTTAGAAGGCCAGTGAGATGTAAGGAAGTCTTAGTGGGCTATGGGAGCCTGTTGCCGGGGACGCTGCTCCCACCTTCTGCACGCACCTCGCATCCCCGGGAGGAGGTGTGCACAGTGTGGTCCTCCCTCCAGCCCTTTGTCTAAAGAAAGACCCAGGGCGGCTGGAGCGGCCCTAGCACCGGGCCCTCCCCTCGGAACCGAGCACGTGTATTTCACGAACAGCTGGCTTCCATCCCAAACACACAGGCCCCTTGCGGACAGCCCTCCCCTCCAGTTCTGGGGGAGCCCAGGGTAGGGTGAAGGACCGAGATGCTTAGACAGCCACCCCACTCCCAACAAAGATGCACTCGTGAGACATGACCGTCCCGGGGAGGTGTCCTCCTTCCCCTCCCCCACCCATTCCAGACCTCGCCAGGTGCAGAGAGAAATGTAGCCAGAAACTTCCCCAAACCTCCTTCTTCATCGCGACCCTAAACCAGGGGCCATCCCAGACCTGGGCACGGGTTCGTGGGAGCCTTGCTTAGAGAAGGCTTTGCCTGGGAGGGAGACTCCCCGAGCCCTAAATCTTCAGTGGCTCCCCCTTTCCTGCCAAAAAAAAAGACTCCCTCAGTTTGGGGTTCAAGGCCCACCCCAGACATACCCCTCTCTCCCCCATCCTTCAAGCTGGCATCCTCACTGCACCTTCCCAGGAGGGCTTCCTTTATCATATGCACCCACGAATTGTCACAGGGCTTCCTTCTTAGGGCGGGCTCTGGCCCGAGCCTCGTATCTCTCCCCTGCCTGGCACGGAGCCTCGTCCGTAAGGCCACACGGTGAGCGGTGGTGGAGGCCAGGGCCCCCCAGAACACGGGTAAAGGCTGGAAGCAGCTCCGGCTTTCCCGCCTGTCCCCTTCCTGCCCTGAGGCCCGAGGGGGCCCCGGTTCCGTGCTCAGCGCCTCTCTCTGCTCTCACCCCCAGGCCGTTCATGGACCTCGTGAACCTGCTGCTGACCTGTGGGGACGACGTGAGGGAGGCCGTGACCCGCAGCGTGCAGACGCAGTGCGAGCAGAACTGGGGGAGCCTCTGCGCCATCCTGAGCTTCTGCACCTCGGCCGGGCAGAGGCCCCCCACGGCGGCCCCCAGGCAGCAGCCGCAGGTGGACAGAGCCAGGGTCTCCAAGGCCAGCCACGGAGAAGCCAGTCACCACGCCTCAGAGCCCAGCAGCCGGGAGACCGGCCGGGCCGCCAAGGCCGAGCGGGGCGGCCGGAGCCCCCCGGGCGCCCACGCCCAGGGCGTCCAGGCCGCGGCGGCCGGCCGCGGGGCCCAGGGAGCCTCCCGGAGCGGTGAGCGGGAGGACGATCGCGCCGAGTTCTCCGATATCCGGAGGTGAAGCCAAAGGCCTGCCCAGGGAATCCGTCCTCCTCGCTGTCCATTTTCATCTCTATGGACATTCCAAAACGTTGGCCATTAACGAGGGGGGGGGGAGTGTCACACGCAGGATTTGGTGGGGATCACGGCAGATTTGATGACGGTGTCTGTTAGCGGAGTGCATGCAGGCTAGGCGGGGCCCGGCGGGCACCACGCTCACACCCCCTGAGTGGGTGTGCCACGCCTCCTCCTTGCAACTCTGCCTTCTGTCCCTCTGGGGAGCCCCTGGGCGGCAGCCTGTGGTTTCCTCTGCTGGGGGGACAGTGGGCCGGGGAGGGGGCCGCAGGGCCGGGCCCACGCCCTTGGTGATGGGCCCACCCCACAGCTTCTGGGGCAGGAGGAGGGTGAGAGGAAGCAGGGGCCGTGTGGGTGCTTGGTGCCAGACAGAAATTTGCTTTCTTAAGGTTTGGAGCTGCTTGCTGGCGGGGGGGGGGGGGGGGGCCTTTGCTTAAGTGTCACTTCTGAGCCATTGTTCTGCCTGGGGCACCCTGTCCGAGGGAGTGGTCCCCTCTTGTTTGTATTTTAACCACTGCTTTATTTCTTGGTTTCACTTTTTTATTTATCCAGTTCCTTCTGTATATCTATCATCTAAATAAATGGCTTTCAGACAAAGCAATGGGGTCATTAAAACCAGCTCAGAGGGAAAGCAAACAAAAACGGTACATCTTTAGGGGCTGGTTTTTTTAAGTGCTATTTTAAAAGGAATTCCGTACTGCCTGGCGTGGGCTTGGCGCCA
>PVKZ01008031.1:0-18566 GCA_004027375.1 Macroglossus sobrinus | reverse complement strand
GCGGGGGTCTGGAGGGGAGTCTGGGCAGGAGCTGGGCCCCAGGGGACGCTGGCGTCGGAGGAGGGGAGTCTCGGTTAGATGCTCAGGCTGCTTCTCTGTCGCCACAGTCGTGTGGGGTGGGGATGGAGACTTTTCATCTGTAACCAATTGTCCGATGATTCTGGTGCTGCCATCTGGGGACTCACTTTGAGAACCCCTGAACTAGAGGATGGAGCAGGAGCCAGTGTGTACGAGGGGAAAATATCGAACACCATGGAAGATGGGGGTGTCCGCCAAGCTGGAGTTCCCCGTTATGCGTGATCCGCCGTGTGCGAGAGCGAAGTTCTCTCCATTGCAAATGTTCAGGTCGAGTTTGGATAAGAACAGCACGAACTGGGGGCTTCCCAGGTGCCAGGCAAACCGTCTGAACCCTTACGAATGTTAACTAGAGTAATCTTTTTATTATGTGAGGTTAAGGGACCACACAAATCACCCAAGGTCACAGCGAAGGCGATAGAATTTGGATTTTGACTGAGGTAGTCTGGCTGGAAATTCCTGTTTGTAAATAATCAGCAGTACTGTCTGTCTATATCTGTCCATATCTATCATCTATCTATACCTATCTATCTATCTATCTATCTATCTATCTATCTATCTATCTATCTATCTATCTGTCTGTCTGTCTGTCTGTCTGTCTATCTATCTATCTATCTATCTATCTATCTATCTATCTATCTATCTATCTCTATCTCTATCTATCTATCTATCTATCTATCTATCTATCTCTATCTATCTATCTATGATGCTACTAGAGACATTATTTTATCACCAACTATTTGAATTAGATGATCTGGAAAATATTTTCAACTCCGATTCAATGATATAAAAAAAATAGCTGGTTTGACTAATTATTTCATTTTTTTTCTTTCTTTTCCCATTCTCAGAGTTTACCCTTTCGACTGTTTGCTTTTGTAAACAGTATTAGCTTCATGAACATGAATACTCAGCCCCCTGGTGACTCAGATAAATGTCAACGTTTTAATTTTTATAATAACACGCACTGTAATTTTCTCTATCCCGAGACGACTCAGGGAGAGAGCTGATATGATGAAATACCTCAGACCTCAGTTCCATTTTTTGTATTTCTACAAAACACCTTTTCTACGTGTTTCTGCAGACACCGCCGAGAGCGCGTACAGGTCTGTGCACAGGAGTCTGTGCTCGATGCTGTGCTTGCGTCCTTACCGAGGAGAGAGACCGGGAAAGCTTTCCGGGACCTAGAATGTCATCAGGGAATGACATCATCATCATCATCCATCTTCATCTGTTCCGGCGCGTTTGCCTCTGTCCGGTTGGGGTTCAGGTGTGTTGTCGAGTGGTTTCAGTACATTAATTTCTCACGGCCGAGGGCCGGTGGCGAGCAGGTCGGGTGACCGCGTGACTATTTATTAACTCTGTTAATTGTTTGACAAATCGTTATCGACCGCCGGCCACGGAATGACAGATGGTCGATACGATGGTAAACGGCAGTTGCTGTACGTGCGGTGATCCCGCGATGGATCAAACGTTTACAAACTCAGAAAACAGGAAACATCCCTCCTTTCGGGGGACGGATGAGTTATGCTGTAACATCAAGGTCTGAATGACTTTCGCATGAAGACGAAGCCTCGTAGAAACTGAAGTAATGAAGAATGAACCTTGGATGCTCACACAGTTAAGGGCTGTGTGCAGCATCCTTGGTGCCCCTCTGGCGATAAGCATGCCACACGGGTGTTCCAGGCATCGAGATTACAACAGTGGGAGAGGAAACCCGGGGAAGACTCATCTGCCATTCGGGGATTGTCCATGGGACGATAACGAATGGCAGGCGAGTGTGGCTCCGTGTCCTTTCCCAGGGCGCTGACGCCTGTGAGATTTCAATGGGGCCCGAGCAAGAGAACTGAAATAATTCACTTCATTATTTTCCCATGGAAAACTTCCGAAGAGGAGTGTGCATTCAAACAGTGGGTCGATTGTGAATGGAACCCGATGAGAACGTGGAACGTGTGAGACCTGAATAGCGGGACTCGGGTCGGGAGAACGGTGACCGCGCGGTCCGTGGGGCGTCCCTCACCCCGTCCCGTGTGCCGGCCATCGGGGCCGTCTCGGCCACCAGCGCCCTCCTGCAGGGACTGGGGTGACTCAAGCCGACGTGACACACGATGAAAGCTCGTTTCTCGCTTGGCTAGTGGCTCTGGCACCCGTCGCACTGTGGCTGTCACTCCATTGAAGAATTCAGGGATTCAGAGGTTTTCATCCTGGGGCGCTCATCGTCTAGAATGCTAGGGTCTACCTTGCTCAGGGAGAATAGAGATGGGGAGAAGAGATAGAAGGGATAGCCACGTCTGTTAACCCTGTCACACAGGAAGGGACATGTCCCTTTCACATTCCATTGGTGAGGAATAGTCGGCCGACGCCCCAGGCTGGGGCTCTGAGTGGCCGTGGGCATCCGGGCTGGGTCGCCGCTTTTGCCACGGCCGTCTCGTGCAGGCATCGCGTGCGTGTTTGTGAAGGGAATGGCTGAGGATGACATCTATTTCAACTGCCCCCCGGGAGGGGAAATGATGGATAAGGGGAGGGGTCCCCCACGAGGACGCTGGTACTTTGTGGAGGAGAGGAACCATCGCGATGACTGTCAAGTTCAGGGCGCTTTCTAAGTTCAAGTGCGGTTATCTGAGGACTGGACGAGCGCAGGCGCAGTACGGGAGTACGCACGCGAGCTGCATGAGAGAGCGAGTTATGTCAGCACGATTTTATAATAATTCACAGTGTCCGACTGTATGATTTGAAATCGGGTAAAACATACCCTCACCAGTGAAACATCTACCGCGCGAATATGTTTCGAATTCTAAAGACCGATATTCCCCGGTGTCTAAGGAAATGTTTTTCGATTAAATGAGGCTTCAGCAGATATTTTGACTCCGTGGCTGGTTTATAGTATGTGGAATAAGGCGAGACAAGACGGCTTCCTGTCCCCGTGAGGCAGGCTGTGTGACGGTGACAGCGTGGAGGTGACCGTGGGTCAAAACGGTGACGGATGACTTGTTCTCTTAGTGTGTGTCTATCGAATATACCTTGTGTTTATAGAATATAACTTAATTTGTTAAAAAAAAACTACATTGGAGACGTAAAATCACATGATTTTATCTGTTTTTTTTTTTATTTTTTGAGGTGACCAAGTCTGTTCAATTATAAACAATCCCCTTTCTCTACAGTCTCACCATGAACATACAAATCTCTGCTCATAAAATCCCTGATTTGGAGACATTAATTGCGTCCTGTTCTCCTACACAGAGAGCACATCATTTAATTTTAACAGAACAAGAACATCCGGGCGAAAACGTACAGAGAAACCAGACGGCATCGATCCGTTGCACCCTCAAACCACGGTTGCTGATATTGAAGAATAACAGAGTTAGACGGCGCTGTAACTCGCGTGTCGGGAGACGTACTCCCTCTCGGTGGGCACTTAGCCTCCTGTTCACTGTTCTATCCATCGGAAGCTCCATCCCAGCTTTGGAAAACACAAGGAAAGACCGTTCGTGGACTCCGGTGCTCTATAGAAACCAGACAGAAATGGTAACCAGCGTATTCTTCTATCTCTCACACCTGAGATGAACAGGCACAGGTAAAGCATCGCCGTCTCAATGTTCTTAGAACCGGGAACATATTTCTTACCGTCGCCGTGTGAGTGCGGTCACGAGCTCGCCGACAACGAGACCTCCGAGCATCCCGGTGAAGGCGCCAGACGTCACCCCTGCGGAGGGACACGTGTGACACACGGCACGGCCCGTAACTGTTCGTCGTCACGGCTATCTACAAACGGGGGGGGTGGGGGGGCTGAATCGCACCCACGCATCACGCCCCCGCAGACTGAGCGCACCCTCCTTCTCCGAAGTCTGCACCCAGTAGGTTCCGAGCGACGTATCGGATGCTAGACGAGACTTATGATTTGTCACAAGGAGGTGTAAATGGCTCCGAGAGTCTCTCCTCTCTTTGTTCTCGAAAGTGCAGGCAGCGACTGTCACAGGACCATCCAGCCGGTCCCCTCTGATTCTTCCAGCCGATGTGAAGACGGTTCTGAGCCTGCTACAGGACATCCAGACGAGAACTTCTATCTGACCTCGAAGGGAGGGCACGTTCGCTTCCCCGTTGCCCATGAGGATTATGTTGACGTCATCTTTTAGAATCTCTGCTTCCGGGAGGATGCTAAGCTTCAGAAGTGATACAACGTGGTCCCCAGTTTTAAGGCAATGGGAGTCCAGAAGGGACCGACACATAACGATGTATTTATAATGTACTGGTCAGTGTCAGTACCGTATGGTACCCTCTGATCATTTGGCTCTTCCCATGGCAGGTGTGCTGTGTGGTACAGATGTGTGTTGTGTCATTAAATGGGTTTCTGCGTGTGTCTGTGAGGGCGCTTCCGGGAGACGAGCACCGGGATCGGGGGACTCGGGGAAGCGTGTCCCCTTGTCCAGCCCCCTCTCCCCAGGCCTGAGAGAACGAAGGTGGGAGGACAGGGACAGATGGGGGGGATGCGGTCAGTCTCATGCAGAGGGGACAGGGACAGGGACACAGTCGGTCTCGTGCGGAGGGGACAGGGACAGGAACAGACAGGGGGACATGGTCAGTCTCATGCAGAGGGGACAGGGATGGGGCAGACGGGGGAACGCAGTCAGTCTCATGCAGAGGGGACAGGGACAGGAACACGGTCAGTCTCGTGCAGAGGGGACAGGGACAGACGGGGGGACGCGGTCAGTCTCATGCAGAGGTGACAAGGACAGGGACAGGAACACGGTTGGTCTCGTGCGGAGGGGACAGGGACGGGGACAGGGACAGGCAGGGGTGGAGCCGCTGGGGCTGTGGCGGAGGCGAGGATGGGGCGCTGGGATCTGGGGTATGCAGGGCCATCGGGCTGGCCGGCGCTGGGATGGTGGCCCCAGTTCTGATCACTTGGGTGGCCTCCTCATGGGGACAGGTAGGGGACACGTACGTGACGCCAGCGACTTCGGGTCGTTTCCCATAGAATCGTCGGCCGTTTTGAGCAGAACTGAGCCGCGCAGTGTGGGGTGGCGCAGACACAGAGCTCCGTGGCCGGGCGGGGTTGGGGCTCGGTCGTGGGGTCGGGGAGAGGGCCCTGGGAGCCAGGCCGGGCCCCGCTCTCCGCTGGGTGGCAGCTGAGCTCTGACACCTGCTCCAGACCCTGAGCAAAGCCCAGTGGGAAGAAAGAGGAGCCGTGGCAGCTGGCGGCCCAGGTGTGATGCCCGGGGCCGGGGTCGGACGCCTGGGCCCCACGGCCAGCATCGGGGATGCTGCTCGGGAGACGGGCCAGACCACAGACGACCACCCACCACGAACGGCCACGGACGGGTCCCCATGTCCTCCATGGAACGTCGCCCCCCTCCGTCTGAATTCCCCCGCTGAGAGCTTGTTCTGACCTTGAAGCTGCAGCCGGACCCCTCGGGCGTGGCACCAGACGGGCCGAGGCTGGCAGGTGCAGCGGGCGGGGGCCGGGCCACGTGAGCTTTAAGCCCTGGGAGGAGCATTTGTGTCCAGGGAGGAGAAACCAAGCCCGCACACACGTGCCTTTAAATCCAGCCTCTCCCCCCGGAGACTCCCTGCAGCGCCGACAGCGTTTATGAAACAGTCACGTTTATCTAATCTGGGAATACATTGTTTTTCTCCCGGAAACAACTGTATACAATGTAAGGGCCATCGTCATTCACCACGAAAAGCCACGCGATGCAGGAAGCCATCTGAGCACCCTTCAGCTTCTGCTGTTACAATTTACTTCGCTCAAAGCTTTTGATGAATGAGGTGGGTAGAGGGGTTGTGGGTTTTTCGATATCTCACTAATACGTTTAGAATCCTTAACTGAAGCTTAACCTTTATTTTGTTCAATACATGTTGTCTCCAGCTAATAGCTTTTTTTTGGGGGGGGGGAAGTCCCCTAAGTCAATGTCTTATATGTAGCTGCATATTCTCCTTTAAAGCTGGAAAAATGAAGCTTCTGAAATGAATTGATATAACAGGACATCAACAGGGGGAAAAAGAAAAAACAATTTTGATGATTTCTTTTGGGCATTGCAATTATATCCAGTACACGCGACGATCAAATAAACGAATAGTTCCGACAAAGCCATTAATTTCCTTCCTATCTATCGCCACAATTTTAATTAGAAACATTTCATTAGACTTGGCTAAAATGTCTCAAGATGATCACAGAGAGCATATCCAAGCCACTCGCACACGGAGAGACGTATTTTGCGTCACTTACTGAGGGCAACGCATGACTGCCACGGTCGCAGGTGAACAGTCTCGTCAGAATTATCTTTTATCGCACAATTTATTAGAAAACAAAGTCCTCTCAGGGTTCATTAGATAGTAAATTTCTGCTGTTTCGTTGTGATCATAAATAAGATGCCCGTTTAATGGATTCACTGCCTTTGATAGGATGTCATCTTTTTATGGCGAGCAATAAATGTGTTTGATGTTCCTGACACTGTTTCACCGCTGGATTTTATCTTTCTTTTTTTTTAACTTTTATTATCATGAGCATTTCTGGCATGAATTAAAATGACATGCAAATCTGCAGGCTCACGGAGTCGAAGCAAAATTGCTGACTTGTTGAATTCATACGCCTCTCATCGTGGGGAGCACGCTGATCCTTTTCAAATAAATCTGATAGAATTCCAACAATTGTTTTAAGTCGTCCTCTTCTATGTCTGTTATTCCACAACCATTTCTATGGAAGAAGTGTGCAAACATCATGATTTCTCAACTTAACGTGTAAGATAAAAGCAGAATTTCCACCGTGACTTGAATGATCTTTGTTTGAAGGTGTCGTACCATGCTTCCTAGCTAAAAAGCTTTACTATTAATTACCTAATTATTCCTCTGAGGTGAGGTCCCTATATGACTCACGAATATTTAATTTGGTTATTTTGGGGCGTCTATGTTTCAAATTGTACCTAATAATAAAGATGAAATTTTAATGTTAATTTCATCTTGAAGAATCACATGTAAACACTTCATTCTTATTCTCAAAGTCTTAGAAAAGACGCTTAGGTTTAACCAGAGAAGTTATCTGGGCAATCAAAGGGTGGGGTGTGGCCAGCTAAAATTCAAATCATGAAATTTGATTTTAATTTTTCATAGACTGTTAGTTATTGGGACAAATTCCGATTCTTTAAGTCGACTTTTTCTGAACTTACCGAAGTGGCCCCATACTTGTGAAAAATATTAACATTTCAGACATATATAGCAAATGGAATTTCATGGAACTCAGTGTCTTTCCACCCAAAGACACAAAACTTTAAATAGTTTGAGGCATATTTCTCTGAATTTTTACTGTCCGCATCTTTTATTGTTCATACAAGGAGCACCATCGGCATTGTCTACGCCAGCTATGAAGGAAGTCAGTTCCATTCTCCGATTTTCACTCTTCGATTTAACCTGCAGACACACGGTGGACGAGACTCTCCGTGGACGAGACTCTATCTTGAAACGCGTGGATCACCGAGGAACCGCATTTGCCGCCTTCTTTGCACGCTTGCTGAGATTTGCCGTAACATCTGTCCTGGCTTTATTTAATAACCGTGTTGGGACAGACTAATGGCGTTGTAAGCAATTAGATAGATTGTTGTTGGACTTTGAATCCCCCAAATCTGTCATCACTAGCCCCACACACACTCGAGGATCGCCTGCGTCGTGTCGAAAATTTAATAGGTATTTCTGCATTTCGCCTCAAGGAGTCTTTGGAGTGAGGATTATTGTTGCCCTGACGTTACACTGAGGATCAAAGGCAAAGGGTTTACATGACGAGTCCAGTGCCGTCCGTCCAGTGAGGGGAGGGTCCGAGATTCAGAAATATGCCGGACCATACTCTGGGCGCTAAGTTCCGTGTCACCGGATGAAATGCCCCTCCCCACGATAGCTGAGCTCCGACGGACCAACCTCCTTAGAGGGGCAGCAGGTCTCACGTGTGGGTGCGTCCCCCTGCCCACCGCCTGTTCCCAGCCCACGACTCACCTTCACGTGTGGACGGTGACAACTTACGTAAGTCCTGAAACCTCAGGGAAAATGGCTAACGATCTCTCCCCCCTTAAAATTAGTTCGGAATAACGATCGGCTAAGTCTTCTCCAAAGCGTGTTCCGTGAATTTTGCACGGCGATACAATAGATGTTTTTCACACACAAGTTACTTCACAGAGAGAGGTGACTCTATATAAAAACACACGTTGTGAATCTCTACAAAGGGGTTCAGATATGCTGATTTTTATTTTTGGTTCCGCAACAGTTCAATTCATAACCTCTTTCTCGTTCAGAACATGTCTCGGTACATGGTTCTTTGAAAAAGATCTGGGCAAAAATGTGTGTCCACTCTGTAATCACTAGAAGACCCGAATTGAGACTTAGGGTAACGTAGCGTAGATTTCGATCACTGCTTCAGCCTTTTGTATATTTTAACTTATTGAGTCTCGGTTTTAGCGTTTGTAAAAGGAGAATAGAAATACGTGCTCCATAAAATTTTGTAACGATTAAAACAGGCGATGCATGCGTGGTTTACAGAGAACACCACATGGTTTGGTGGCTTTCCACTAAAAGGTGCGATTTCGTGTGTCCCGGGTGGTCTGTAACTTCATCAACCACCAAGGTGTGGTAGAAATGACGTATTTCCCTTGCCAGGGCTGACGGCTTTGGCTTGTGCTGTGAGCACATGCCATCGGGTACAATGCACTAGGACAATGCCTAGGACATGTGACAGGGCTCTGGAGCATGACGAGACATGTGAAAAAGAAAAGAAAAGACAAGACAGTGGCTCTCACAGACCCAGCCGCTCGGCACGAAGCTGCGTGGATGAAAACGGAACCCCACAGAGAAGCCAGGCCAACAGCAAAGGCAAAGTAACGGAACTCGGAAACGCTGCTTATCCAGATACTCCCTGAGGACGAGCAGCCACTGTCGGATGGTCCCTGGAGAGCCAGCCCAGGCTGGCAGGGCCCTGGGGCCGTTCACGCAGGAAAGGTGGATGGATCTCAGTGACAACAGCGAGCGTCACAGCATCTCACCTTGTCCTCGTCTCTCCCCTACCCCACCACCTGCCCCAGGCCACCTGCCCCAGGCCACCTGCCCCAGGCCACCTGTGGAAACAAGCAGCCTGCCCATCGCTGTGGTCAGGGACAACAGCAGCCCAGGACACAACCGGAAACAGATGTGGTCACACTAGGTCCCAGAGGAAGATGAGAGACAGAATGGCGGAGTGACACGTGAAGAATGACGCTTGTCCAGGCTGATGACAAACATTCATCTTTCCAACCAGGAGCTTGCGGGACTCGCAAAAGGAGAGGCTCAGAGAGTCGCATCTAACATCACAATCAAACGGTTAAAAGCTGGAGGCAGAGAGAAACCTCGAAAGCAGCAGGAGAGGGATGACGATGGCTAACAATGGCCTTTTCAGAAACTCCAGTGGCCACAAGGCAGTGATGACCCGGTCACGTGCCGGAGGTAGTGAGTGTGAGTGAAACATTCAATAGCTGGCAAAAAAAAATGAAAAAACAAAAACAAACACACACACACACACACACACACCAAAAAAACACCAAAAAAACAGCCCTTCAAGAATGAAGGAGAGATGAGGGCATTCTCAAACTTCTAAAAATGGAGACTGTTTACTGATAACAGACATGCCCTGAAACAAATAAGAGACGAGATTCTTCAGGCTGAACTAAAAAGACCCAAGAGAGACACCTCAATCCACACGAAAAAAATAAAAAGAAACAGAAAAGTTTGTTCTATAGATAAATAGAAAAGACAGGAAAATGTACGTTTGTTTGTAATCTAGAAAGATTATTCTATTGTATTTGGAAGATAAGTTCATAAAGAGATATAGTACTGTGTTGATGAGCTCACAAGGGAGCCAATGTAATCTGACAAAATTGAACAAAGAAGGGCAAATGGAATAAAGTTATATAAGAATGAAGTGTTATATACGATGGAAATCAAGTTGATAATAGTCCAAATAAGAGTTATGAATTAAGATGTTAATATTTAACTCCCATGAATTAAGATGTTAATATTCAACTCTCAGGCGACCACTACAAAAATAACTCAAAGAAATATAGCAAAACAAACAATAAGGTTATTTAAATCATAAACAGCAAATACGAATTTAATACAAAAAGAAAGTCATAAAAAATTAGAGGGGAAACAAAAAAACTAAGACATGTAAACACAAATAGGAAAATGACAAATCGAAATTCTTCTTAAGTTATAATATTACAGTTAAGTGGAACAATCTGAAGGCATGCTGGTAGAATGAAAACAAACTCCAACTATATGCTCCCTCGTCTGCGGCAGACGGAGGGAGAGGCGAAACTTCTGTGTCCAGGTGGGAATGAAACAATGGATATATGGACAGCTATACGGACATAAGCCACATGGATATGTGCATACATGTGGGCACGTATTTAGTTTTATAAACTAGAAAAGAAAAAACATAGACAATTCATATATGTCCATATGTTTTTTTTAATGTGAAAATAATTTCCTGAGTAGGAACCAACCTCTCATCCCCAAAGCGTACATCAGAGTGTGATGCAATGACATCGGCGAAGTCTGAATTAAGACTATGACTAATAATCACTGGTCATCGTTTGGGTTTAGGACATCCTCCGGACACTGGTGCCCAGAACTCCCACCCTTGGCTGACTGCGGAAGAATTGCCTTTTTTCTTTTTTTAAAAAAACTCAGCCTCAAAAAAGGGAAAGTTGATTAGGAGTCTCAGCTCTTTAATAACGGATGTCTTTGGGTACCAAGGGGGAAAAAAAAAACGAGGCCTCGAGTGAGAAAGGTCCCAGCTTATCCTCTCGCGCATGCGCCCCTCCGCACCTCCGTTTAACACCTGTTATGCGTGGGAGGTGTGGAGACAGCCAATGAACGCGACAGCCCAGGCCTCTGTCCTTTTCCTATTGGATACAGAGAAGTAAAAGGTTGCTATGGCAGCGCTGTGACAAACAGGTGCGGGAGCCAATCAGCACCCAGACAAAGGGACAACCAGGCAGCTCTGAGGTTCTGCCATGGACAGGTCACTGTGGACCAGATCCGGGGCGACTGCGGTGGAGACGGAGGGAACTGGATAAATAAATCTCAGAGGCGTTTGAAAGCTGAACGCAGAGGGTGTTGGAATTATCTGGGTAGGAGAATTATTTTTGTTAGTTGTATTGCTCAGTGATAATTTTGTTTAAAATGGGCTCAATGCTATCTTAACGACAAATATTCGTTCTTCGTCGTTTTATCTCCTTTTGAATATGTTAGTGACGACAAAATTCGGTGTTTACTAAATCCGCATCAGAGATGTCGTGTCACGCGAACTGAACGGAACTGACTCTGGAGGTTTCTCTTTTCATTTTCTCAGCTGCAGATTGCGAAAATGGAGAAAAAGCAAAACTCGGATGTGGATGTCGATGGCTCTCGTTCTCTGTCTTAGCCCTGAATACACCTGGCTGCAGCTTTTCACGTGTATTGCAAGGTCATAGCAGTGGACCCGGTGTCCTTGGAGGCTTTATTCTTCCCTGCTGGATGGCAAGTGTCTTGACTGAACTAACCAATCAGGTGTGTAGAATAATTCAAAGGTGCTTATACCTGTGCGGAGTCTGGAGAAATTATGGATGGAGCGAATTTACATTATTTGATCGTATGTATATATGGTAGATGAGAAATGTAAATACTTCAAAATACTTTAATACGTGCTTATTTTATGGGATCATTTTTCTTTTTCTTTTTTTTTGGTGACTACACGAGATTATTGGAGAATGGAAACAAGAGGAAATACATTTCAATAAGAAAATGAACATTTTGAGAAGTAAACTTTAATTGTTGTTTCTACCTTGTAAGTATTGAAGACCTATAAATGATCTAGCTCTACCCAGAGCACAATGAATAAAAAGAAGAACAAACTTCCCAATTTATCAGAAAACGATGCGTTTTGAATATTGTATGTGGAGCGTACGCTCAACCCAGCCTCACACAAGCCTCTCCTCGGCTTCTGAAACATCAGGTAATTCTGCTCTATGTCTTGATTTGCCGTGAAAGTGAAGTGTCACTTTTTAGACAAATAAGAATTATTAAAATTTGACAGCTGGCAAATTATGCTAACATCTGGTAACAAATCATTCTTGACAGTTCGATAGTACACTTCTTATCGAATAGCTATTAATATTATAAAGAGTAAAATGCAAAAATCACAGCACTTGACTAACGTATCCCCTGCAGCGATCGGAGGGCTGCACTGTTTATCTTAATGTGGAAGGAATGTCATCTTTTCCCATCTGAGAGGGGAACCGAAGAACTCTCAACACGGATGGCACCGTGCAGCGCCACAAGCTGGGAAGGGGAATGACAGTTTCTGAATTTGGAATGACATGAGAATATAATACATTTACCATGTATGCGGGGAACAGATATTAAAATCCCGAGAACAGGTTATGGGAAATAATAGTAACAACAGAGCGGCATTAAATACTTAACTATCACGCTTCTGATACAACATCCATTTCTTTGTTAAGTTAGCTAGTAATTACAGCTGTCGGTTTAATGACAAGCACCCCCCAGAATCTAGCTAGTCGCTGCTAATTCATAGCTGACTCAAATGCCTCGCATTGGGGTGTGGATGTTATTTACTGTTTCTGATCTTTTTAAATGGGGGAGGAGAATTTTTCTTTCATTTTTCATTCCTACAGTGATGGTTTAAGTCACTTTTATTCATGTATAAGGGTTACTGAGGAAAAAAATGTAAAATACGGAGAGATAACATTGAAACAAGAGAGTAAGCGTGCCCGTGCATATGACAGCTGAGTAGGGACACACGTGTCTGGCTCGGGTCCTGGCTGGATGGCCCACTTGGGCACCATCACCGCCATGGGGGATGGGAAGGCTGGATGGTGCCGCCTCTAATCTCTCCAAGCTCTAGACGTGCACCTGCTCTTGACCTTGGCCCTGCAACTGAGTTTAGAACATTGAGTCAACTGCAAACTAATTGATCTCACTGGCTGAACGATGGAATGCACATATGCAGAGACTTTTGCTCCTATCTGTGTATGGGTGTGTATGTGTCCGTCATCGAGATCCTATAAATAAGCAAACTTACTGGCATCTCTCTGTTTTCGTCTAAGCGAAAGTTTTAAGAAAGACGACCCTGCCAAAGATACCACAAATGAAGAGCTTTCTACCTTGGTGAGAAATCCCAAATACCGAGTAACATTTTTTAAATGATATCTAACAATACTACTTTATAGAACACGGATATACCTCAGGAGGCTCCTGTGGCTTGTTCCGTGTGCTGTGTTAGACTGCAGAGGGGAATATTCGAAAACTAATTGGAGGCTGAGAATCCACCCTTTTGCTTCGCCGCACCCAGGCAATTTATGGACGGCTGTGCAGTTCCGTAACCTCCGAGCCTCGACCCGCTTCCAAATACATGAAGCGCCGCCTGAGGGATACGGCGGGCTCCTAATGAAATTCTCTGCGTCTTCTCTCGTGAATGATTCAGAGATTCATCTTTTAACCCGGGACGAACACCAGAGTCACCTTCATACATTTTCATCGCCGACCAGCCTAAATCACACGACATGATGTAAAGAAAAAGAGTTTAAGTTGCAAACCATATTGCTCTCATATAACAGAGCCGCGTCCCCTGTATCAGATGCTGTGTCGAAACTATTGGATTTTCACTTTCTGCGGTCTCAGCAAGAGCTCTTCATTAGAGAGAAGAAGGTCCTGTGATGAGTGGCCGTGTTTCATCGCTTAGACTTCTAATGCTTTTTCTTTTCTGTTTTCTTTTGGAAGACAAAAGCTGCAGAAGACGGATCGGAAGGACTTGTGGCCTGTTTGTCTGTCTGGTGTTTCTTTGTTTGTTTGCACACTACATGAACAGATTAGTGACTCTTCAAAAGTGACCAAACACATACGGGAAAGATACCTCAGCGAGCGTCGGTTCCTTTATCAAAAAGCACCGTGAGGTGGTGACCGGTGGCTCACGCAGACACCGCCGGGCAGGGCACATTCTCGTGGGCCGTAAAGAAGCCAGCAAGCCTGGTGACCCCCTGCATGGCACTACGGCCCTCACGGCTGGCCGAGCACCTCCTGTGTTCCGGCCGAAACATGTCCTATAGGTGAACGCATATGATCATGTCCCCGAAAATCTATAGTATCGTCCCCATTTAAATTAGGAGCTAAAACATAGCAGAATTAAAATAGCGGATGCTTTTGGTGCAAAGAGAGTCAGCAAGACGCTTGTAAGAGACGGACCCGTGGTCAGGAGTCCCCTGCAACCCTCATCTGAGCCGCCGTCCCTGTCCGGGCTGCCAGCAGCAGCAGCAGCCATGCGGCCCCCCGCCTTGCACCTGTCGGTCCCCGAGCTCGGGGACAGGCGGTGGCGGGGCCTCCCGGTGGCCAGCCGGCGCCGAGGGCACGCTCCGTCCCTGCCTGGCAGCCGCAGTGCCAGTCACGAGGGCACACTCCGTCCCCGCCCGGCAGCCGCAGTGCCAGTCACGGCCGGCGGCATCGCTAGTGACTCAGAAATGACACTAAGAAGCAGAAAGGACTTCGGAAAACCGGGAGAATCTGTATGCTACACGGCCCTGGTGTTTACACACGTTCATCTCGTGCACTCACACACCTCAGTTCACCAACAGACAGAAATTCCTCTCCTGACGCCCACGGTCACCAGTGAAAATCAATGCCAGCCGAAGGAGGAGTGAATTGGGAATAATCATGTCACTTTTTTCCATGTCTTGTGTTTCAAAAACAGAGAGCACATCCAGAAAAGTTCGCATTTCATTTCTTTATTTTTTTCTGACAGGATTTCTCACATCCAAGAAGCATCTCCTGAAGGTAAAAAAAAAAAAAAAAGTATCCGTTTTTAACACTTATTCCTCAGGAAAACTCATCTCCATCTTCCATGTCCTGGAATGATACTTTCCTTCAGTTGACTTAAAAGAAATGAAAGTATTTTTGTTGACATCTAGCCCCAGCTCTGAGATCGACGTGAAAACCCTGTCGAGGAAGAATGAACGTGTATTTCCCCTGCTTCGTCAGCTCATCTCCTTGCCCGTGAGAGTGTGTTTTGGTATTTGTGACTTGTAAAGAAAATCATGCACTAATTTGACTTTACACGGATACCGCCGCCATAACTCGACATTCCAAAGAGCCTCGTCCGTCATCGCGACAGACTTCGGTCATCGCCATGACCATCGTGGTCACCGTGTACCTTCCGTTGTCAGTCCCCAATGCCCAAAGCTCCCTGACCATCCTCCCGACCATCCTAGGGTGCGGGCAGAGCAGACATCAGTTCACTTCATGAAGGAACAAAGACGTCCTTCTCGTATCGGAACCTATCTCTGAACTGTCTTTTCAATATCGCTTTAGTAGAGCTCTATCTAGCGCTACAGATCTGCCTTGAGGGCCGTTGGAATCTTTAAAACGTTTATTCTCGTTCTTTTCTCTAATTTCTTAACACATTGGCTTCCTTTTACTTTTTTTGTTTTTGTTTGTTTGTTTGTTTGTTTTTGCTTTTGCCAAATTCATGGTACGGTTCTGGGCGCTGTGCTCAAGCTCCCTTTGGCCTCGTCATTTCGGGGCCCAATAAATAGTCCCCCCTCCCTGCCCACAGCCCCCTGCTGTGACGTGTTTGTTCTGAGCGCTCTGCATCTCGGCTGTGGCCAACAACTCGCACAGGGCCAAGTGGCAGCCTCAGGGAGGCAAAGCAGCACCCTCTCCTCCCCACGACGTGCGGGCCCCCCTCAAAACCTCGCTCAGAGCTTCTCCCTGCTGCTGGTCCCACGAGGAAGCCACCACCCGCCAACGCAGACACCCTGCTCCAAAACAGATCGTCTCACAATAAATGTTTTAGGTTCCTGTGGCTCACGGTATGAAATTTTTCTCTTTCTTCTTAATTTTAAGCGAGTTGACTGCCTAGAGCAATCATTTCCTGTCTTAACCACATGTCTATTGTGAATGTAGATTAGGTAGCAATGCTCTTGGCATTTCAGATTATTCACTATTTTTTTCTAGGTATATGAGGGGTTACGGGAAATACAGCATGACTGAGCGGCTGCTGTGAGGTTTGGTCTACACGCTGTCGTCACGTCGATTTTTACTTGTTTAGTTAGCGTTTGATTCAAAAGAATCAACTACCTTAACAGCATCACTGCCCATTGTACCTTATTCAAAGTCCATCGAGAATTTCCTCTAAAGAAAGGAAGGTTGTCATGCCGTCCCTCTCACTGTGCCCCTCGTCCTGCAAAGTGTCACAGGCGTCTCTTATGGCGTGACCAGCTTCCCTGCCTGGTACGCAGAGAAACTCGTCTCGTCCGGAAGATGCAGAAGCCTCTCCATATGTGTGACTGTAGCAGACTTGCTCCCCTCACGGGGGCTGTGGTAAATTATTCCCGAGTTGTCACACGAGCATCGACCTTAGACGGAAGCGTCCTCGGGAATGACAGTTCTGGCACAAGCCCCACTTGTGAGACTTGTTCAAAGACAGGTGTGCGCACCGAGGCCCTTCTGAGCGTCTGTGCACTGCGGCTCTGTACCTGGGACAGCTCAGGAGGACAGGTCCCCTCCGTGGGACGCTGGCTTCCGTGCTCCACTTACTCGTGGTTCGTCTGGGGGAGCGTCACAGAACGAGGGATCACGGTACGATTGTCAGTGTAGCGATGACGTTTGGACACCCCTGAGTTGCAGCGGGCTCTGCTGCTTACCAGCTGTGTGCCCTGTCACAGCCATGAGCCCTGACCCCTCCTACCCATCCAACAGGTCGTGGGCTAAATGAGGAAAATGCAAGTGCTTGGTGCATATTTACCGAGTGCTCAATATCTAGTAAATATTATTATCGGGGTTGCTATGGTTATTTTTTTAGCCATGATACATAGACGTCTATGGCATAAGTAGATAGATATGCTTATCTCATCAGGATAAAATGTTTAAATTTTGAAATCTTTGGGAAAGGCACATACATTTGAAGAGGGCTTCTCTTTAGAACAGAGAAGACTTGATTGTGTTTGGATCATTTTGGTCTGTTGAATCTAAAATCCTCAGGAATGGGAGGGCTTTTCATACTTCGGATTATCCCTCCTCCAAGCTTGCTTCTCTTTCCCTATTATTCTCAGAGTGTCCGCTAATAGAAAATGCCACCTCGCTTTGAGTCACGCCCGTGCTTCTCTCGGTCGATCCGAGCTCCATAGCGTGAGAGCCATACAGAGTGAATTTTCTCTGACAAAGCTTTAGCTGTGATATTGGAAACAGCTCTCTCTCTCTCTCCCACCTCTCCTTCACACCTTCTCTTCTTCATAGGACATGACTTGTAATGTAACAGGTCCTTAGTCAGTTCGGCAGCTCAGTCTCTCTCTCTGCTGGTTCTGCCCAAGTTTTCGCAGAAGTGGACACAGCAGCTGGGCGGCTCGTGGCGGAGAAGTCCATCTCGTAGCCTCGACTCCTTCCTTCCCTGAACTTTCCTCTCATCGCATTATACACCGACCACCGCCTCGGGCCACTGGCCAAGAGCACGGAATCAGGGGTCCCTGTGCATCTGCGTTATGCCCAGCTCAGCTCTTATCCCCCTCAGAAACTCAGGGGTCTGTCTGTGGCTCTCACGTCCGAAACTGTATACTTATCTATGACTTTTTTTTCATTATGGCTTTGGTCAATTGAAATGTTTTTGTCGTTGTTTTATTTTTTGTATCTGCTTCTTTCCTTTAAAGTATTCGCAGGGCTGGAACATATTAGTAAATCGCTAAGTGGCATTACAATATGAACTTCCATGCTATTTGAAGCCTAGTATCAATATTCCGATAGCATCATCGATCATCCAAGCATCCTCAAACCCACCTGACGGAAGAGGAACAGGTGTTTCTAACGGTTAAGAGCTGGGTTAAGAGCTGGGTCTCCCTGTCGGCTGACTCCAGCTCAGACCCTCCCTCCTTCACCTTGTAAGAGGGCTTATCTTTGCCGATAATCTCTGATCTTTTGTAATGAGAGATCAAAGCAGAGACATTGAAGAGGGGGGAGGAGAGGGAGAAGGATGGGAATGGGCATGAGAATAAGGGGGCGTGTCAAAGAGAGTGAGGACTGAGGGAGGTCTATACAAAAATAGTTATTCATTTCAATTACACTGAAGGCTTTTTTTTAGGATCCTGCAGAGATTAATATAAGTCAACCCCAAGTTCTACAATTATCTGGCTTATATTGTTCCATTTCACTTCTAGAAGACCATTTCAAACATTTTCAAATAGGTTTTGAGGTCCACAAAGCCCTTACGTCCTGGGAATTTTTTTTTCTAGTTTGTAGGTCCATTCACTTGTCCCCGAGATGCAAGGACATCACAGGATCCGAGGGATCACGGGTCACTCTGCTTCTCCTTTTTACCTCCAAACGAAAGCACATCTCAACATGTAGGGCGAGCTAAATGCAGTGCATTTGATAGCTTCGTCTCCTCGTCCTGAAATGCAAAAGAGTTTCCACAAATTTGCAAATAAAGGTGATGATGT
>PVKZ01008030.1:0-18598 GCA_004027375.1 Macroglossus sobrinus | reverse complement strand
TAGAAATTAACTAATCATAAATCATAAATATGTTCAAAATAAATTAAAAATATTACCACTCAAATGGTATCATACTACATACTTCTTATCCTTTTGTTTTCTGATTAGTATTTCATGGACATTATCTCATGTTAGCACAATCACATCTTCCTTATCAGCATTATATGTTGCTACTGATCTCTTTTGTACAGTCATTCTCTATCTGATGATAAAAAATGATTGACAGTCATAAGAAATATTTTGATCGTTGATATTTAAGAAAAGGTCCCTGCAGTTTATCTTCTTTATCAATATTTCCTCACAATCAATTCTCTCTTCTTTGAGACAGTATTTTATACATCCTTTATGAATCCCTATGATTAACTTTTTCAGAAGAGCATGCTGACATACACAGTATCCCACAGTGCACAGACCCACTGGGACCATGAGAGTAAACATGGATGGGCTGATGAATATAATATATCTTAATATATCAGTCCACTATAAAACCATCACTTTCTCCCCTCAAACCTTACAGCACTGAGCTAAGGTTCCAAAGGAGGCTATCAAGTACCAAGTGTACAGGAATTATAAAAAGGTGTTCTAATTACCATGGTAATATGCAAAATCCCCCCCAATCTCTCAAATTCTAGGACAACAGGGAATATGCAAACTAATTAGAAGCCAGTAATTAAGATTTATTTGAGTTCAACACCCTCATGTTTAATAGGAAACTAAGCCTACAGAGATATTACTGAAGTAAGCAAAGCCAAACTAGGACCCTGAGTGAGGTCAGCCCAAGCTAATGCTCTTCCCATTACAGTAGTCCCCACTATCTGTGTGGATACATTGCAAGACTTCCAGTCCATGCCTGGAAATCTGAATAGTAACGAGCCCTACATGTATTATGTTTTCTCCTATACATTTCTATCCATAATGACATTTAATTTACAAATTAGGCACAATAAGAGATTAACAACAATAAGTACTAATTAATGGAACGATTATAACACAATCTTATAATAAAAGTAATGTGAACATGGTCTGTCCCTCTCAAAATATCTAACTGTACTGTACTTTCCCTTCTTGTGGTGATGTGAAATGATACAAAGATTATGTGAGAAGAAGTGAAGGGACTATGCTGGACAAAGGGATGATTCACATCACAGGTGGGACATAGTGAGGCAGCATGAGATTTCATCATGCTACTCAGAATGGCGATATGAATTATTTCTGGAATTTTCCATTTAATATTTTAGGACAATGGTGGTTGCCGGTAATTGAAATCATAAAAATTGAAACAGCGGTAAAGAGGGGATAACTATATTCCCCTCGTCCTTTGTTTCTGCCAAACAAAAGGGTAGCCAGAGATAGTGGCACTGAAATCAAGAAGACAACTCCTTCTTCCATATGAAAATAATCTCTCAAGTCCTAATCGGAGCAGTTAATCAGTTGTCCGTACAAGAAATCCTCCGTTTCATTTTAATAAATAAGGATTTTTCCTACCTTTCAGTTTCTGTGAAATTTACTTTCTGTTGATAACTAAAAATGTCCAGTAAAGAGAAAAAGAATAATTGCATGAGATGGGAGAAGTGGGGGTGGTAGAAATTCAGGTCTTGTTCTAGAGACAGCAGACATTTCCCAGTTTAAATGGTACTATATAGAAAGAACTAAACTGGTAGCAGTCCAGGAAATAGAACATAGTCCTGGATCAGGAAGATACTCTATAAAGGTGTCAGCTGATTGTTTTGAAAATAGTAAATTGGCAAGTTGATGGCACAGAAAACAAACATCAAAAAACAGGAGTCATGGACCTTCCTCTTCATTAATATAAGTTGGAGTGATGCTATAAGTCATATGAGCTTCCTTTAAGATCTTCCTGTATGCCAGGCATTATGGTAAGTGCTTTAAATGTATCCCATTTACTTTACTATCACCCAATGAGGAGGCATTAAATTATTTTCTATAAACACATTCAAGGTTTATATACCTTGCCCAAGGTTACATAACTATTTATATCTGTAGACTGGCAAATAGTTTGATAATCATTAGGTTTAACAACTAAATAGGCTGTAAATATGTTTGTCCTCCTTTCATTACAAAACGTGATGAATGAGTATATCACATTTTAAGGATTTAAAAAAAACAGGAATTTAAAGAATTTTGAAAAATATAAGTAGAAAGTTACTAAACCTGAGACACTGGAAATTGTAGATTTTGTACTGGGAGAGGTTGACACTAGAAAAAAAATAATGTAAACAGGATCAACCACTTGGGAATTACTATATTTTTTCATTTCTATAAATTATGCCTTTCAATCTTGACATTTTTTGAGGTAAAATTCCTATGCCTCCATTTACTCTGAAAAACGGTTGCTGTACATCTTGACACATAAAAAAAGTCAAAGCTTAACATATATCCATGTCATATACATGACATGCTAAGAACCTAAGAAAACATTTAACTTGTGTCACACATCTGCCAAGGAAATGAATCTAAGACACAGTTATTTACAAAAGGTCCTCCTTTTCAATTATTCTGCATCATTAGTATTCATAAAGACATGAAATCTAAAAGATAAAGAAAGAAGGAAAAAGATATTCTTTGTACCTTTAACACATTGTGGTATCGCAGGCTTCCACATACTGTCAGCTCCACAGACAATTGTGTCGTTGCCCTTAAAATGAAAACCCTGGACACATTCAAATCTGACGACTGCATTGTAGTAATATTTTCTTCTAAATCCTGACACCTGTATTCCATTTTTGACTATTGGATATTGACATTTGACCACTGAAAAGTGGAGAAATTCCAGAATTAATAAAAATCTGCTTTGACATAAGACAGTAAAACTAGGGTAAAGTAATAACTTCCATTGGGAACAAAGAGACAAGGAATAGATGGCAGGATGTTATTTTAAAAAAAAAATACTTTATTTGTGCATTTTAATTCCAGGTAAATGGATTTAGAGAAATCTGATAACCTGCTTTCACCTAGAACAGATTGTCATTACAGTTTATTGGTTTCCTACATTTTTCTCCCCCATTACTGACTAGTTTTGAGAAAGGTCTGACTACCAGATACCAATTCTGGGAATTCTGAAAAGCAACTTTTGAATGTTTTAGTTCTAGGGATTTTTTTTTTTAATTTCATGCTGATACTGATTACAGTTCCCTGCTTTTTAGAAAGACAGGAAAGGCTCTTGTGAGAAGGTAATCTTTGAGCTCAAATGTAAAAGTTGAAAAGAAGCTAGCCATGCAAAGATATGCAAATAGAAAGTCCTCGGGTATCAACAACATGAATAAACTGGGCCATTCAAGAAATAGGCCAGTGCAGTTAGGGCTGTCTTTTCCAAACCTTTTGGACTATAACCCAGAGCTCCAACACGACATTACATTGTAAACCAGTATATCCCAGAGGCCTGACATAAAGTTAAATGCTAATACATCATACCAGTGTTCTCTGTTATTTCCCATTCTACTCTACTAATTAGGAAGTAAAATGCTGATCACAATTCCCTAGATTGATTTCAGGATCCAGAAATGGGTTTGGCAAAATTTGGAAAAATATAACACACACTTGGTTGGGCAGTGAATTCAAGAGAACATCTCAGGAGATTAAATTTCAGCAACAGATAATGGTCCATAATGTACTGACTCTTAAACCAGAACAGTGCTCTTCTTCGTTGCCTGTGGATCTGGATTTCCATCAGGTGTACTTTCCCTTCATCCCAAGAACTTTCTTTAGCAATTCTTCTAGTGCAAGTTGGGTAGTAACAATTCTCAGATTTTTTTTTAATTTTAAAATGCTTTTTCTCCCATTTTGTATTTCACCTTTAGTTTAAGATTTCTTCTTGACAGAGATTTTTAGGCTATATGTTTTATTTTTCTTTCAGCACTTCAACCGGTATTATTGTCTTTCCTTAAGAGAAGTCAGCTGTCATACTTACTTAGAGGGGTGGGCCAATGAAATGTTTTTTTTTTTTGTCCCTCCTACTGGCTGCTTCTCTTTTTGTTTTCAGTTTTACCATGATATGTTTAGTTTAGTAGTTTAGTTTAGTTTTTAGTAGGGATTTCTTGGTACATTTTTTAAACTTATTTTTCCTATGAGGGTCACTGAATTTCCTTGAGTTATGGGGTTGTTTTGCATCACATGTGGATAATTTTTGGCCATTACTTATTCAAATCACTTTCTATACTATTGTTTACCTTTTCTTGCTGAAAGTCTATTAACATGTATGTTGACTGCTATTCTTCCCTTGTATCTACTGTCTTCACTTCAGGTTTATTTATCTATTCTCTGTTATGTTAAACTGCTGTTAATCACAGCAACGGGTTTAAGTTAGATTTACTGGATAAAATTTAAAGATAGTAAAACTCATTTTTTAAAGTGTACAGCTGTATAAGGTTTAATAAATGCAAACACTAATCATGTAATTACCACAACAGACATAGAAGACTTCCATTACTCTCCAACATTAATTCCTGCCACTTTGTATCAACCCTCCCCAACTTTCCTAAGCACCTTCCCCACTTATCTGTTTTCATCCCTATAATGTTGCTTTTCCAGAATGTTTTAATGGAATCACAACCTCTGAGTATTGCTTATTTCACTTATCACAGTGCATTTGAGGTTTGTTCCTGTCGTTGTGTGGGTCAGAAGCTCATTCTTTTTTATTGTGGAGTATTATTCTGTTGTATAAATGTACCATTGTTGTTCAGCCATTCACCAACTGAAGGATATGTGGATGTTTCCAATGTGGGGTGATTATGATTAAGGCTGCTATGAATATTCTATACTGGATTTTTATGTGAACATCTTTTCATTTACTTGGGTGGCTGAGTTGTAAAGTAAATATATTTTAACTCTATAAGAAAATGCCAAACCATGTTCCAAAATGGATATACCACTTTGCATTCTTTTTTTTTTTTAATTTTACTTTTAGTTTCAAGTATATAGAACATTTATATAGTTTATAAAACGATCCCCCTAATTACTCTTTCTCTCCTCTGGCTCTCCACCTAGCCATTACATTAATGCTAATTGCATTCCCTATGTGTGCTTCCCATCCCTGTGAACATCTATCAACTACTAATTTGTACTTCTTTAAACCCTTCACCCCTTTCCCTCAGTCCCCAACCCCTCCTCCCCTCTGGCCAAACCAGATTGTCCTCTATATTTGTGAGTCTGTTTTTCCTTTTTGTTCCTTAGATTCCACAAATACGTGACATCACATGGTATTTATCGTTCTCTGTCTGACTTACTTCACTTCAGCATAATAACTTCTAGGTCCATCCATGTCATTACAAATGGTAGTATTTCATTTTTTTTAATGTCTGAGTAATATTCCATCGTATATATGAACCATAACTTCTTTATCCAATCACTTATTGATGGGGATTTAGGTTGCTTCCATATTTTGGCTATTATAAATTGTGCTGCCATGAGAGTTTTTAAATTAAATTTATTGGGGGTGACATTGGTTAATAAAATTATTCAGGTTTCAAGTGTACAATTCAATAATACATCTTATGTGGATTGCATTGTGAGTTCGCCACCCAAAGTTAAGTTTCTTTCCATCACCATATATTTGGCTCACTTTATCCTTACCTACCCCTTCATTCTCCTTTTCCCTCTGGTAACCATGGTATTGTTGTCTGTGTCTATGAGTTTTTGTTGGTTGATTTGTCTTGTTCATAGTTGCTTTCAGTTTATATCCCACATATAAAATGAAATCGTATGGTTCTCAACTTTTGCTGACTTTTTTGCTTAGCATGATAATCTCAAGACACATCCATGTTGTCACAAATGGCAGTATTATCTTTTCTTTTGGCTGAGTAACATTCTATTGTATCACATATCCTTTATGCAATCATCTATTGATGGGCACTTTGGCTGTTTCCATGTCTTGGCCCTTGTGAATAATGCTATAATGAACATCAGGGTTCATATATCTTCATGGATAAATGTTTTCAAAATTTTTGGGTAGATACCCATAAGGATTGCTGTGTCATATGGTAATTCTATATTCTTAAATTTTTGAGAAATGTCCAAACTGTTTTCCATAGTGGCTGTACTAATTTACATGTCCAGCAGCAGTGTATGGAGGTTCCTTATTCCTTACAAGCTCTCTAATGTTTATTAATTGTCCTGTTGATGATAGCCATTCTAATAGGTAAGAGGTGATTATCTTATGGTGGTTTTGATTTGCATTTCCCTAGTAGCCAGTGAAGTTGAGAATCTTTTTTTTTATGTCTGTTGGCCATTTGTATGTCTTCTTGGGAGAAGTGTATGTTCTGGTCCTCTGCTCACTTATTAATTGTATTATTTGTTTTATATTGTTGAGTTGTATGATTCTTTACATATTTTGGATACTACCCCCTTATCAAAGGATTGTTTGCAGGTATCTTCTCTCATTTGATTGGTTACCTCTTCATTTTGTTGATAGTTTCTTTTGCTAAGCAGAAACTTTTTAGTTTGATATAATCCCATTTGTTTATTTTTGCTTTTACTCTCCTTGCCATTGAGGTAAAATTCATAAAATCTCCTCTAAGATCAAGGTCCATGAGTGTAGTACCTATATTTTCTCCTATGCAATTTATTGTTTCAGGTCTTATATTTAGGTCTTTAATCCATTTTGAGTTAATTTTGGTGTATAGTGACAGATAGCAGTCTAGTTTCATTCTTCTGCACATGGCTTTCCAATTTTCCCAACACCATTATTGAAGAGGCTTTTTTTTTGCACCATCATATATTTTTGGCTCATTTGTCCATAAGAGGCTTTTTTTGCACCATCATATATTTTTGGCTCATTTGTCCATATTTGCCCATATACATGGGTGTCTTATTTCTGGGCTCTCAATTCTGTTGCATTGGTCTGTGTGTGTATGTTTTTCTACCAATACTATGCTATTTTGATTACTGTCACTTTGTAGTATAGTTTGAAATTAGGCAGTGTGATACCTCCGGCCTTGTTCTTGAGTTTTTAAGAAGTTAAGTTCACTAATATTTTTGCTTAAAAAGATCATGCTTTTACAATTTAATTAAGAAATATTTGGCCAAGTCATGAATATGTTCTATCTTTCCCAGTAAAAAGATATAATTTTAAGTTTAAATTAAGTCCAAGATCTATTTTTAGTAAATGTTTGAATATGGTGTGAACGTAAGTTGTGTTTCTCTTTTTTATGGATGTTCAGTTTTTGCCTGTACCTTTACCATTTTAACACTAAATTGTTTGTATACCTGTGATGAAATTAACTGGACACATTTGAAAGGATGTATTCTGAACTCTATATTCTGCTCCATTATGTTCTATGGCCATTCTTTCAACAATACCACATAGTCTTGATTACATGCTTTAGAGTATGTTTTATAATAAGTCTTGACACCATGTAGAATGAGTTCTCTAATTTTTTTCTAAATTATTTTGACCATTCTAGTTCTTTTATGTTTCCATATAATTTTAGAATCAGTTTATCAATTTCTAAAAAAAACCTTCTGGTTGAATTTTTATTGAGATTATGCTCCATTTGTAGATCAATTATAGAGAATTGATATCTTTATTACATTGAGCCTTCCAATCCATAATCACTGAATTTCTCTTTATTTATTAATGTCTTCTTTAATTTATTTAAATGTTTAGTTGTTATTACCACTCAAATCTTGTACATGTTGTGAGATTTATTAGCAAATATTTTGTATAGTTTGGAGCTGTTGTTAATTAGTACTTTAGAAATTTTAATTTCTAATGGTTTATTGCCAGTGTATAGACATAACATTGATTTCTGTATGTTAAGCATCTGTCTTACAACCTTACTTCAGTCTTTCATGTTATTCACACAATCATGTCATAAGTGAACAAAGTCTATTTTAATAGGGTGGTAAGAGTAACATTCTTTTCTCATTACCACTTCAGTGAGAAATAAACTAGTTTTTACCAATAAGTATAATGTTAGCTATGGGATTCTTGAAGGTGCCTTTTATAAGGTTGAAATAGTTAGGTCCTTCTATTCCTAGCATACTGAGAAGTTTTATAATGAATGATAATTAATTCTGTCAAATACTTTTTTTGTATCTATTAAGATGATCATGCATTTTTTTCTTTATAGTCTCCCAATATGGTAAAGTATATTGATTAATTCTTGAATTTGAAACAACCTTGCATTCATAGAGTAATTCCTACTTGATTATGATGCATTCTTATTTTTATATATTACAGATTTTTTCTGTTAATACTTTGTTTATAAGTTTTGGTTTTATGTTTATAATGGGTATTTAAAAAAATTTTCCTGCAATGTCTTTGTCTGGTTTTGGTATCAAAGAAATGCTTTCCTCATGAGATGGGGTGAGAAATATCTCTTCCTCTTGTATTTTCTTGAAGAGTTTCCAATAGAGCTGCTATTATTTACTCCTTAAATGTTTGGTACAATTCCTGTGACAACATGGGGCCTGACATTCTCTTTCTGAGGTTTAAGTGTCAAATGTATTGACTTGAAGTTATACAAGTTATTCCTTTATTGTCCTTTAAATGCCAGCAGGATATTTAGTAATGTCTTCTTTTCCATTCTTGATATTGGTAATTTGTATCTTTTATTTTCTTGTCAGACTGGCTATAGGTTTATCCATTTTATTGATCTTCTCCAACAACTAAGTGTTAGTTTCACTGACTCTCCCTACTTTTTTCTCTTTTCAATTCATTGAGTTCTACCTTTATTATTTGTTGCTTCCTTGTTATGGGTATAACGTGCTCTTCTTTTGGAGTTTGTAAATAAATTTAATTTTTTGAAATAAGAGATTACCTTATTGCCTAACATATGGTACTTAAGATTGTTCTATATGTACTTGAAAACAGTAAAGATTTCGCTGTTGTTCAGTGGTTCTTTTTCTTCAAGTGTCAAATACCCTCCTGTGCTTCCCTGGTTTTGGACATGCTGTGATGGCTTAAACATTGTTTTTTATGTACAGGTATACCTCAGATATATTGCAAGTTTGTTCCAGCCTACAACAATAAGTGAGTATCAAAATAAAGCAAGTCACAATTGTTTTGTGAGTGAGGATTGTGCCTTCGATATGTAAAAACCACAACATCTATAAAGTGCAATAAAGCAAAGCACAATAAAACATGGCATGCCTGTATGTTTTGTCCAGAGTTTTTCAACCTTTGTGGTGAAGGGGTGGTCTTTTACAATTTACTGTACTACTTCTTCTAGCCACAACTGTTATACCTCTTGTTTTAAGAGATAAAACTTTAAGGCAGCGTTTGTTTTCTGATACTTTCAAGCATAATAATAATAATAATAATAATAATAATAATAATAATAATGCATTCATGCATATGCATAGTGAATAACAATGAATAAACAGGAATGCCAAGAAGTAGTGTGGTGAGGAATGGGCTAATCTACAATTAGAACTATTTTTGATTCTATTTGACCCATATTAAATCAAATGAGAAACCAATTTAACTTATGGGACCAGTTCACATGGCTGCTTTTTTTACTAGTTGGTAAAAGTATTTACAAAAGTGTTTCCACACTATTTCCAATGAGAAGGAAATTCATTGAAATATTATTACCTTTACACTCAGGAGGTTCACTACTCCATATATTTTTCCCAGAACAAATGAGCCTGTGTTCTCCAACAAGTGAATATTCATCTGGTCCTTTCGAAGGATTACAACTATAAATTACTACTTCATTATATTCAAATACATCCTTTTGGCTATTCGTGTGTTTTCCATTTAATATTTCTTTAGGTGGTTGACACAACATTTCTTAATAAGGCAAAGAGGACATGAAAGGCAAAAGAAACAGTGAAAGATTAAGACAGCATTAGTAATGTCCTATGAAAAACCTTAAATAAATTCATTAACGTGTGACTTCTACAATCTAGTTGTGATCCAATAACCATTTAGAAGAAAGTTTCTATGAGCAAATGTATTATCTCAATTCAAACCACTAATGAACAAATGAACTTTTAGAATAAAACTCATTTTCTTAAATACCTATATAACATACGTACATGAAATACCTATATTTATCTACAAGGCCCTGCTAAGACTTGTTCTTATCATAAGAGATGCTGACAATTTAATGAGACAATAGGCTTATGATTAAAAATAGAACTCAGTGCTAGTGAGAAATGCTTTATAATTTATAAATATATCCATTCCTAAATCGAAGGTTCAGTTTTACTTGGTATTATTTCCTTTTTCACTTTCATCCTTGAGAGTGTACAGTGAAATTTTCCAATGGTTTCAGATTGTTTGATAATGTAATTGAATAAAACCCGAGGCCTTCCTCTAAGCCAGATATTGAAGAAATCAGAAAAAATGTAAAACAAAGCTACTATTCTCACTATTTGTTTTGGAAATATTTGATTTTTGTGAAAAAACATATTGTATTTGTTGACATGTATTGAGCTTAATGTTCTTAAAAATAAATTAATAATTATTTTAAAAACTTCTTTGTTTCAGTATAAGGAATATCGTTAGTCCTAACTCATTTGAAGAAAAGCTCTGTGAGCTCTTTATACTTTAAAAGTGTAGAGGGGTCCCCAGGCCAAAAAGTTTGAAGAACTGCTACTCTAAATTCTAAAGGAAAATATACTTACTTTCACATTGTGGAGGAGTATCACTCCAATCCACATTATTTCCAGAAATTTCACAATATAGAATTTTCGTTCCAAGTAAGGAATAACTAAATGAGAAAATAAAGAATTACTGTCTTCTTATCAGTTACCAAAATACATAATAATGAAGACAAAATTTATATAGTGGTTTTTCTATACTACAGTAGTCTCAAGGAGAAGTTATTACACAATATGTATATTAACCATGCTAACGAAATCTGCAGTTTAATGAAATGAAGAGATTTTTCATTTGTACACGCAATGGCCTAGAGGAAAACATCTAAATAAATCTGTTACGCTTGTCAGTCAGTCATTTACTATCTCTGGCAATCACATCACACATTCACTTCTTTCTCTTTGCTGGTGTCATTCTACCCAGTATGGACAACAGCTGAGTAGAGAGTTCAGGCCTTCGAGTTCACCTGACTGATTCCACTTCCAACTCCACGACTGTCTTATTATTACAGCTTGAGCATGTTACTTACAGTTTCTCTTTCTCAGTTTCCCTATCTATGAAAAGGGGACAATAGTATAAGCCTTGTGGGGTTGTTTTAAGTATTAGATGAGTTAGCATGTGGAACATGGTGAATACTAGACAAGTTTTAGGTCTTATTAATATTTTTCAGAATATCCTCCTAAGAGTAGCTCAGGAAAACTCCTACTCGATGAAATCTCTGATGATTTACATTCATAGTACTCTCTTTTCCTCTGGACTCTCATTGTAATGATCACGCACAAATCTACTTCTTTGATATTTCTCATTCACTACTTTCCTTTAACAGCTTGCAGTATATATTGTGCTTCTCAATAAGACAACGACTTTTGAGAAGAGTCTACGTCTTAAAAGACTTTTTGGTACTCCTCAACGTGTGTAACAAACTCTCTCTTTATAATCATTGAATGGATATTTTCACTTATTAAACTACAAAATAATCAGTGAAACTGCCTATGATTGCTTCCAGCTGACCTTTCTCCCAGGCTCACTCATTGATTCCATACCATAATATATTAGGAGAGGATTCTGGAATGATGGATGGAAAGATAGAAAACAAGAAGAATGTGTCTTTTAACCTAGACAATTGCAGTGCTAGAATCTCTCTGATGTAACTGTTTTGGAACTCTGGAGCCTGCTGAAGACTTGAAACTTCCCGAACAGACTTAGATGGGTAAGTTGCAATAATTTTGGTCAGTTTCAGCTCTTAGCACAGTGGCAGCCACCAAGTCCACTTCCAGAGCAAGCAGCTGTGTGTGTCTTCCTGTAGCAGCTTATAAACAGCCCAAGGGAGTAAGGTGGGTAAAAAGGACTTTGTCTTCCAATATGGGAGATATGTGCTCTTATCATCGATTGTTGCTTCTGATTACAGAGAAGCAGACAAAGAGTTGGGCAGCCATTGTTGTTAACATGTCTTTACGTTCCTGCAAGTCTCATGCTTGCTGACTGAGGTGACTTCCAGGGGAACTGAAGAACCAGCAACTACTGTTCTCTCACTGATTTTTCACTGTATTCCCTTTTGAGAGCCATACATTATGAACTGGGACATTCAAAAACAACTTAATATGTAAAATAAATTATAGAGTGACTGCATATGCCCAGAGGAAGGCTCAGAAAAGATCTGAGAAGACTGATATCAGGCTGATTCTCAGCACAGAGACATACTTGAACAATAAGAAAAGAAAAAAAAAACCCAACATTAAAAAAAAAAAACAGTAGGGAAGGGTGACAATATGAGTCCCATAGTTACCATGTTATTAGATTCAAATGTCCAGTTTAACAAAAAATCATGAAGCATACAAAGCCACAAGAGAGTATGGCCAATTAAAGAAAAAAAAGATCAACAAAAATCACCCTGAAAAAGAACTGAGGGAATATATACTAGACAAAGACTTTAAAATAGTCATTGAAACTGTGTGTACATTGTTTGCAAGCACTCTTGGTGGCAAACCTGCAATTTCTGATTCCACAGTCTTTGTTTTCTTCATGAGTCTGTTGAGCAACAAATACAGAGTTGCAAATCTTTGTGATTACCCTGACAGGCAAGATTATCACTATTGAGGTTGAACCCAGTGACATCACTGACAATGTCAACGCCTAAATCCAAGACAAGAAGGGTATCCCTCCTGAGCAACACATCTGATGTTTCTGTGCAAACATCTGGAGAAGGGCCACACTCTGTCAGACTTCAACTTCCAGAAATAATCCACCCTGTACTTGGTGCCTCGCCCATGGAGTGACATCAATAAGCCTTTCCTCCACCAGCTCCCCAGGAATACATCTGCCACAAGATGTGCTATAGGTGTTTTGCTTGCTGCACCCCTGTACGGTCAACAGTTGTAGGAGGAAATGCAACCACATTAACAACCTGTGACTGAGAAGGTAAAAAGAGGCCTTTCCACTGGCTACTCCATTGTCTCTAAGAACGCCTCTTGCCGAAGCCCCATATCCTTGGGGTTTCAATAAAATCAGAAAAAAATACAAAACTGTCTTAAGGATGCTCAAAACACTAAAAGAAATGTAAAATGTTAAGAAATCAATATAAAAATAATTCTAGAGTTCAAAAGTACAATAACTAAAATGAAACATTCACTAGGAGGATTAAAGGCAGTTTTGAGCAGGCAGAAGGAAGAATCAGCAAACTTAAAGCTAGGAAAATGGAAATTATTGAATCTGAAGAACAGAGAGGAAAAAGATTGACATGAACAGAATGTAAACTATTTGTGGGACACCAATACACAGACCAATATAGTATATATACTGCGGGATTCTCAGAAGGAGGAGTTAAAGAGAAAGGGGCAGAAAAAATCTTTGAAGAAATAATGGCTGAAGACTTCCCAAATGTGATGAAAGAAATGAATCTAAGTACCCCAAAAACTGCAAATAAAATGAACTCAAAGAGACCCACACTGAGACACATAATAATCAAACTTTCAAAAGCCAGTGACAGAGAATCTTGAAAGTTGCAGGAGAGAAGTGAATCATCATGTACCAGAAATCCTAAATAAGATTATCAGCAGATTTGTCATCTGAAACTTAGAGGCCAGAAAATAGTGAACTGATACACTCTAAGTGATAAAAGAACATCCTCTATAAAGCAAAACTGTGTTTCAAAATGAGAGAGATATTAAGACCTTTTCCAGAAATAAAAGCTGATTGAATGAGTTACCACTAGATCTTTGCTGCACAATATGCTCAAGGGAGCTCTGAAAGGTGAAATTAAAGGATACTAGAGAGTAACCTGAAGCTTTATGGATGAATAAACATCTCACTACAGATACACACATGGACAATTATGAAAGCTAGTACTATTGTACCAATGATTTGAAAATGCATTTTTATTTTCTATGTGATTTAAAAGACATCTTATAGTGTAGAAACCACTATTACAATTATTACTGTAGAGGCTAGAATGATATTAACAATCCAACAGAGTGGGGATGTACCTGATAAGGATCTGTTTTTGTAATTTACTGATGTTAAACTGGTACAAATTCAATCTGGAGTGTTATAACTATAGAATGTTAAATGTAATCCCTATTGGAACCACAGACACAATTACTATAGAATCTACACAAAAGGAAATGGAAAGCAATTCCAATATTTCATTACCAAAACTGTACTACACAATGCTGAATGCTATACTACACAAAACAGTTGCAAAAGCTTTAAGGCAAATAGAAAACTAAGTCAATGACCCTTTTGTCAGTAATTACTTAAAATGAATTAAACTCTACAATGAAAAGCAGATATTGGCAGAATGGATAAAAACAAATGATCCAACTAGATGCTATCTACAACAGACTGGAAGACATAAACAAGTTGAAAGTAAGAGGATATAAAAAGATATTTTGTATAAATTGTAACCAAACGAGAGCAGGGGTAGCTATACTAATTTAAACAAAATAGATGTTAAATGTAAAAAAGAAAAGACATGGAGTACAATATATTTTAATAAGTTTTTCATACTGCAAGAAGATATAAAAATTATAGTTATTTAGCTAATGACAGACATTCAAAAGATATGAAGCAAAAAATGACAGAATTGAAGGGAGAATGCTCATTTCTCCATAACAGGCATTTCTCCAATAATAATAGGAGACTTCAAGACTCTATTCACAGGACCCAGTCCAGAGGCAGTCTAAACCACGGTCAGCAGGAATAGATGGAAAAGGCACAAATGTCCCCCATCCTATGTCTGACAGGGCCCTTTTATAGTTTTGAGAAGAAAGATGTAAGTTATTTTGAAAGAATTCACATTGGCTACTGATAAGGGGTTGCAGAAGAAGGATAAGTGGGGCTAGGTCTCAAACAGGTCCATAGTCTGTAAGGAAGAAGTGTTTGTTGCTTTCGGATTGTTTGTTGGCAACAGTTTGAAAAGTTCATGTGTAAGCAGGATGCGGTAGAATTTGGAGGTTAGCTATCCATTTTATATAAGAGCTGTAATATCTTTAAGAGCTCTTACTTAAACGCAATGCTAAAATAGGACTGGACATTGATTCGAAGTTTCAACATATATTCGGGAAAGTGAGAAGACTTTCATTAGTTTCAGTCCTTCACTTTGTTAACTGATTAACTCCCTGTCTCTTCTTTTCACCCTCTGGCCTTATATAAAATAATTTAGAACATCTCAGAATTTTCTCTTGCTAAAGTTAGAAATCAGTATCAAAAGGAAAACTGGAAAATCCCCCAAACTGTGAAAATTAAACAAACATACACTTTCCAACAGCCAATGAATCAAAGAAGAAACCACAGGGGAAATAGAAAATACTTTGAGATAGCTATAAACACAATAAATAAAGAAATATCTGAAATCAAGAACCAAACTTCACAACTTAAGGAATTAGAAAAAGAAGAAATATACCCAAAAATCACAGAAGAGAGTAAATAATAAAGATTAAAGCAGATATAAAAATAGTGAAGAGAAAAATAATAATTAATAAAACTAAAAGTAGGCTTTTTGAAAAGATCAAATAAATTGATGAAACTTTAGCAAGATAAACCAAGAAAAAAGAAGACTCAAATTACTAAAATAAAAAATGAAAGTGGGGTCATAATATCATTCTATAGAAATACAAAATTTTATATGATTACTATGAACAATTTTATGTCAACAACTGGATAACCTAGACAAAATGGACAATTTTCTAGAAACACAAAACTGACCAAAACTAAATGATAAGGACATAAGAAATATAAGTAGTCCTATGGCTAGTAAGAAGACAGTAATCAAACATTTCCCAATAAAGAGAAGTGAAACCTACCAAACATTAAAAAAAATAACCATTCTTTTTCAAACTTTTCCAAAAAATTGAAGAAGAGAGAAATCTTCCAAACTCAGTCTGTGAGACTGACATTAACATGATACCAAAGCCAGACAAAGCCAATACAAAAAAAAGTTATGTACAGACTAATATCCCTTATGCACCTTGATGCAAAAATCCACAACAAAATACGTGAAAACAGAATTCAGCAGGATTATATACCATGACCAAGATATATTTATTTCTGGAGCGCAAGGGAAACTCAATATACAAAAACTGAATAATGTAATATGCCACAGGAACAGAATGTAGCAAAAAACAAAACAAAACATACATGATCATCTCAATTGATGCAGAAAAAGAATTTGACAAATCAAGAGTCTTTAATAATACTCAACAAACTAGAACAGAAGGAAACTACTTTAAGATAGTAAATACCATACATGAAAAACCCACAGCAAGCATCATACTCCATGGTGAAAAGCTAAAAGCTTTTCCTCTAAGTCAGGAACAATGAAAGAATGCCTGCTTTTACCACTTGTATTCAACATAGTACTGAAATTCTAACCAGAGCAATTAGACAAATAATAGAAATAAGAGCATCCAAATGTGTTGGGAAGAATTAAATATGTAAAAATTAAAGCTTACACACACACACACACACACACACACACACACACACACACACACACACACACACACACACACACCCTGATAGAACTAATAAATGAATTCAGTAAAGTAGCAGGATACAAAATTAATACAAAAAATCAGTTGCTTTTTTAAACTATTTTACATTTACTCTCAAAATGCACGTTTATCATAAATTCCCAATATCCTGGATATATAGTATTAAAAGAGCTCTATCGGAAAAAGTGTTCAGTACCTTTACTCCTTTGTAGAAATCTCAAAAATAAGGCTTTCCAACTAAGATATCTTGATCCACATTAAGGCACAGGCTAACCAGATAACACCTGACAGAGTTACCTCAATATAAGAATATCTTTGACCGGCAATTCTACCTCCCATTTCTATAAGCCCTCCTTCAACTCTGAGGACTTGAATTCACCATGATTACTACATTTGTAATGTTTACACTAGGCTTGTTACCACATTTTATATTATACAATTCTATTTTCTTTTAATTTAAATGTCTTTCTATTCATTACACATCTTTTTAGCCTCCATGAAAAGCTCAAGAGTTGATAGGCTATAAGTACAAGTTGTCACAGAGAAAGTGAGATGAAATCAACATTATGAGAATGCTTAAGAAAAGAAACAAAACAAAAAAGGAAGTTGTTAACATTTACCTTATTCCTCTAAGGAGTGACTTACTTACCCCTCATTACAAATATATTGAGCCTGTGTACCAAACTTGTAACTTCCATTTACATAGACTACTTGGCCGTTTACGGGATCTCCTAGCTGTGAACATAATTTTGCTAAAAGAAAAAATTCAAATTTGAATGAAAATCAAAATTCTACATTGCCCTATTAAATTCATGGAACTTATCTCTTTAACTATTAAAAGGCAAAACTTAAAAATCCACATTTACCAAGACAACCAACTGCCAAATAAAAGATTTTCTGGAGATTTTTAAAGCTTAAAAAAAACATTACTATCTAAAATCTATATTCAAATGAGAAAACCATCATAGTAGTAGTAAAATATGAACCCTAAAATGAGAGAAAATCTCTAGATCAATAAAAAGAAAGTTCTGTTTACTTACCTGTACAAGCCTCCTGGAGAGGTGTCCATGTGTTATCAGGCTGACAAACAGCACTGGTGGGAAGAAAAGGTACAATAGGCTTGAATCCTAGGCGACACTTAAATTCTATTTGGTCCCCAGTATTATAAAGGTCTTTAGAAGCATTCTTGGGCATCATAGATTCGTATCTCGGTGGATTATCACAAGCATCTGGACATAACAGAATCAAAACGTGAAAATAAAGTATTTTCTCATTTTTACCAGTCCAGGACTATGGCCTAGCAGCAAGTAGGTAGTACAAAATAAATGGAAATGCCCTAGGCAAGATTTTAAATGATTGTTCCTTTTTTTTACACAGGTGGTCACAGTAGTGGAGGATGTACCGTACCTGCTTTAAACAACATAATGCTAGATTTGGTTTGTTTAGAATAAGGTGAATATTCACTCAACAGTAAACTGAAGAGACAGCAGTAATGTTTATGGTTTTAAAATATATTTATAGGTATGCGTCTTCATTTCACAAGACTTCTATAGTATATAGTACTCTGGCTAGATTACTTTTCCATAGTTTGAAACACAACTGATGATGACTTGTCATTTCAGGCTCAGTGTTCTCTCAGAAGACAAGCTCTTAGAGGCCAGGGATCATACACCTTCCTTTTCTACTATACCCTGTACCCAGAGGATGTTCAAAAAATACTATGGTAGGAGGTGATTACTACAGAAGCACTGTGGATTTCACGTATCAAAGTAAATAGAAACCAAGTATTTCAAAATATGACTTCATTTCATATGCTTCATATCAGTAAATTGAACATTTTATAAGAGAATAGATGCCATTTAAATATCAAATTTTATAATTTTGTCATTTTGTGTATAATTTAATCTTCCCTCACTGATCAATCGATCATGCATGATCTCAGGAGTTTCCTGATGTAGCTGTTGGACTGTGTATCAAATATATTACTGTTGGGAGCCGACTCATAGGAAAGTTTAACTGAGAAGTTAACCTTTGAACATAAGTC
>PVKZ01008029.1:0-18606 GCA_004027375.1 Macroglossus sobrinus | reverse complement strand
CCCCCGCCCCCAACACCGTGACCCAGTGCGCACCCCTCGCGCCCTAATTCAATTAGACAGCGATGCTTAGGCCCGGTGGGTGTCTGCTTGGTTGAACATTGCAAAATAAGTTTGCCCCTCCCTCCGGTGAGCAGCGAGCCTCGCGCCCAGAGCCCGGCACACTCAGCATTTTCAAGTGTAACCTCACTTGCTCTCTGCCCGGACACTGGAGCGTTTGTTGTTCTACTTGCTGGAGCGGGGGAGGGGGCGCGAGGGGAGTTTTCAAGGGGCTGGTCCTCCCTGCAAAAGGCGGACCTCACCATGCCCCTGCCGCCTGTACGCTGTCAGACGTCACTGATGGGGAAACGACGGTGGCTACACCACAGTCAGAGAGAGCACAGCAATAAAACACACACACACACACACACACACACTTACACCGTCTCCATAATTGTGAATCAGCAGAACCGAGTGTGTCTTATTATGTATCGCTGGCCACGCAAGGCCCCCCGCCGAAGGACGAGCTGGGGGGGGGGGCCTCCCCTCGAGCCTGCCCTTCGGTGCTCCCGGGCTCCCTGGGCCTGTGCGGGCTGGTGCCGAGGGAGCACGAGCGATGGCAACAGCGAGGGTGCCACGGAGAACCCGAGCGGCCTCATGATGCAACTCGGCCTGGTCCACGTGCTTCCCATCCCCCACGGCCCGCCGCGGCGAGCGCGGCGTGTTTTTCCGCCTGGAGGGTCACATTGCGCTTGATTGATTCTCCTTTCGCCGTGCTCCGTCATTCAGATTTGGAAAGTAAATAACAAGTTGACATCATTACAGCTTTCGGCTGTGCCGGGACGCGGCCCTCGGCTACCGCACACCCTCGAGTAGCGGCGCAGCCAAACTAGCCACCACCCCCCCCCCCCCGCCCTGGGCTGGCCTGTCCTGTCGTGAGCGGCGTAGAGATTCCGAACTCACCCTCGGTGAAAAGGCCCCTTTGAACGTTCTGATCACGTGGCAGATGCCAATCATTTAAAGTGTGGCAAAGTAATGGAAATCCTCACTCCAAAACTATGAGCCAGCGTGATCAAATTTTACAGCCTGTGCGGTAACACCCGGATTATCCGATGCAACAACGGTCTCCTCTCGGGTAAAGAGTGTAGCGCTGATATCACAGCCTCACGGGACACCCCCCCACACACACACACACCCCACACACCCGTGGGACTTTGTAAAGACAGGGAAATCTCACCAAAATACCTCTTTCTGCAATGCGAGATGGGTGGTAGGTAGGTGGCAAATTAGACTATTCTATTTTATCTGTTTTGCAGATTTTTCATGAGTGCAGTCCTATAAGGTGGCAGAAAAGAAGGAAAGGGGGAAATTGGAGCTAGAAAAAGGGACTGCTGCATCCAGATCAAAGTAAAGGTTTCCATGAGGCCACGCAGAGCCACGATGTCGCAGGTGGACACGGAAGCATATCTGCTGTTTCAACAATCATTTGTGGTTGCTGAGTGGAGGCAGCTGGAATACAGCAATCTCACTGCAATGACGGCTATCCGTATTTTAAATTAATGCTTAATTAAATTCTTAATTAAAAGACAGGACGAACCCACCCAAATATACTCAACTCATCTTTGACAAAGCAAGAAAGGACTCTCGATGGAGAAAGAAATGGTGCTGGCAAAAGTGGACATCGGTATGCAATCATCATCATCATCATCATATAATAATAATAATAATAATAATAATAATAATAATAATAATAATAATATAGTTATAGGCCTTACACTTTTCACAAAACTGACTCAAAACTTAAAAGGCAGAAGTATTAACACAAGTATACGGGACCTTGGGTAAATTTAGCGGTGAATTTTTAAACACACCACCAAAAGCCATGATCCGTGGGAAAAAAAATGTGATAAGTTGAGCTTCGTTAAAATCTAAAGTGTCTGCAAAAACAAAAACAAAAACACGGTTAAGAGAATGAAAACGCAAGCCACAGACTAGGAGAGAACGTTTGCAAAATCTACCCCTGATAAAGGCTTGTAGCCAAAATACGTAAAGAACTCCTAAAAATGACCAATAAGAAAATTATTTAATATAAAAATGGGCAGAAGATCTGAGAAAAAAAAAAAAAAACAGATCTCCAAATGACAAATAAGGTGAACGTCATACGTCACGTTAAAACAAACCACTACCACAGCTGTGAAAATGCCCCTTGCCCCGAGTTTTGTAATGGCAACACCAAAGGCTGATAGAACGCAGAGCAGCAGAACTGTCATCCATTGCCGGTGGGAAGGCCAAATGGTGCGGTCACTTTGGAAGAGAGCTTGGCACCATCTTACAAAGGTGGACGGTCGTATACAACCCAGCGATCAGCAATCATACCCACCTGTGCTGAAAACTTTTGTCCACACAGAAATGTTTACAGCAGCCTTACTCATCACCCGACACCGGACGCAACCGCAAAGTCCTTTCCGTAGGCGACAGACACACAAACTCTGGTCTGACCGGACAATGGAATATTATTCGGCGATGAAAAGGAACGCGCTATCAAGCCGTGAGGAACTTTGAATGCACAGGAGGAAGTGAAAGAAGCCAGACTGTACAACGCAAAAGGAGAAGTCTAAGGCAAGCCGTGGATTTCATTAATATCGATTCATTAATTGCAACAAATGTAGCACAGTTACGCAAGATGTAAACATTGAAACAGTTTTGTGAAGGGCAGGGGGAAAAATAGGGAAATACTGTGGAAACGCTGGACTGTGCGCTAAACTGTTCTACAAATCTACAGCTGCTCTTTAAAAAGAGTCTTAAAAATAAAAATAAAAATAACCACGAGACAGTAGGAAGCGGTATTAAAGTTTTCATGCGATTTGCCGGCCAGGTTTTCACGGGATAATCCAATATCCGATGTCCCCTCTGGCCCGGCTGATTCCCAAAGGCTCCTAACCCAGGCCCATGTTCACTGGCACGGCTGGGTCCCTAAGGCCCACCCAGCGCCTTAAGACAGGACTGTATTTGGAGACACAGCCTTGTTGCAAGTGGTTGATAAGTTAGTGCACTCGTACGGTGGGTCTGACCCCCACGTGCTGGGCCTCCCTAGGAGGGGAGATGATTAGAAGGCAGGCAGGCCCAGGGGGACGACCACCTGCGGTCACAGGGAGGAGGACGAGGCTGCTGTCTACAAGCCGAGTTGAGAAGACTCGGGAAAAAATACGTCTGCGCACACTTGACCTCCAACTTCCAGCCTCACGGTGAGAAAATAACCGTCTGTAAGTGAAGCCGCCCAGCCTAAAAGCTTTGTTAAGTCTGCCCAGGCAGGTAAATGCACCTGAATCGCCCTCCAGGTTTGTTACTCTGTTTTTCCCATTTGGAATGTCACCTTCGATTCACCTCATTAGCATCCTGACAGCACCTTGCACGTGGGTGCTCACGCACAGCCTCGAATTTCCTTCTCTTAACATCACGGAAGAGCGGGGACTTTTACCTCCAATAGTCGGAGAGGGCTGGAGCCAAGAGGTTAAAAAAATGGAGCGAAGGAGGTCGTTGTAACCATTTGCATGGAGGTCCATGTAACCATTTGCATGGAGATCGTTGTAACCATTTGTATTGCCTCGCCTTCTTTGGCAATTTAGTGAATACTGTTTGCAAATGTGTAAAAGGATGCAGAGTGTTACAAAGAATCGCTTGTGTTCAAATAGTTACCAAATCTGTCAAGAATTCTGAGTGGTAGAGATATATGCCACTTTTTCAGTACTTCGCATGGAAAGCTCTAGGTGATTCTTCTAGTAACTTCTGTCCTTTCAAAGGAGGAATGAGGATTAAACAGAACGCGCTCTGCCTGCCACCAGCTCTGAAAATATGTGGGACTTCTACACATGGGTAACAAATGAAGGATACTGTTAACGCTGCCTCATTCATCCTGTGTGTTTGAAGTGGTCAGAAACGCTACACTCGAGTTAGTGGTTAGTGACCACAGATGAAGCTGAAATCTCTCCCTGGGACCTTCCTACCGAGGGACAAAGTGCCCGCTGGCGTCCGTGGTCCTCTCGAGCTCTTGCACCTCGGTTTCATTCATAGCATCGCCACAGATGCCCTCCCAGGGGACACGGCCCGAGACTCCGGGGTGAAGCAGATTTAAGCAGGTGCCACACACCGAGTCATCAAGATACATAATTTTAGAATGCTGCGTTTTAATCCTCGAAGTATCCTAATATTAGAGAAAGAGAGGACGTCACCTTACCAGGCACAACTGTCCCAGCCACCGAGGAGGAGGAAGTAACAGGACAGGCGAAATCCCCGCCCGATGGCATTGCTATTCTAGGACAGGCGTTGGCAGCTGACCGCGGCCGTCACCATCCTTACACACCCAGGAAGCTGAGGATGCGTCTTGGAATGAAAAAAAGAATAATGATACTTGGCGATGGGCGAAAAATTCTATGACATTTGAATTTCATCGTCCGTAAAAGTTTCTCTGCAGACAAACGCACTCATTCCTTTCCCACTGATGGCGACGTCAGGGCAGAGTCGGGTGTCCGAGGCGGGTGCCCGCGGCCCACGGCCCCGTCAGTGACGTCCACTCTGTGGCCTGTGTAACGGAAAGTGTGCTGGCCCCCGCTGGCGGGAGGCAGCATGATGCAAACGTCCTCCCTTAGCTTGTGAGCTTCTTCGTAGGACATTTTTTTGTCTTTATTATAGTGTGTTTCCAAAAAAATAAAAACTAAAAGGCAGAATCAATTTAAAAAAATTTTTTTTAATTTATATTTATGAAAAGGAGGAGAAAAATGGTGGCAGAAGAGAAGCAGAGATGTGTTTATGAAGAAGGAGAGCAGACACAGGTGGAGACACAGGGGCCGTCGTCACTCAGAGAGGTCAGGGGTCATCAGAAGCACTCAGCGAAACTAAATGTATCCCGTTCGGGGCCAGATGCTGGTGAGCAGGGGAACAACTGAGGCAACAGCAACTACGTGGGTTTTAAAAATTATCCAACAAAGTTTTCTAAGAGGCCCTCAGCCATTGTCCTATCAGCCTAGGGAGTGCTTGGGGGACTTCTACTGAGGCCCATGTCATCTTAACCCAGGAAGGAGGTGGCGTCTGAGCCTGCGTGCTCGCATCCTGAAATCCCTACGTCCTCTCCTCTGCCTCCTCCTTCTTCCTATTTCCCAGGGATCGCACGAGGCTGAGTGCATTCACCGGGATAGCCTCCCCATGGCGAGGCCCTTCACTTGGTCCCATCTGCGAGCCCCGTTTTGCCGTGGCAAGTGGCATCTGTGCAGGTTCCACGACTTCGGGGTGTGGACATCTTTATGGGGCCACATGCCTGCCGCCTTCCATGCTGGCCTTCTGGAATGTTCTATGCTAGGAGGGGCACAACAGCTCACACCCGGCGCTGCGGATTCCAAGCCCTGCGGCTCTCGGTGAATAATTTCAGAACCCACCTACCTCCCAGCAGCACCCCGAAACACAGCAGAAAACGCTGCCTGGGTTTCCCCAAATCATACACTGCCATCACCGTTACAAAATAAGTATAATTGTCACAAGGCCGTCCCTTTCCGCTCTCTCTTTGGGCACCAGATTTCGTTGTAAGGAGTTATGTGCTCTCTCTCTCTCTCTCTCTCTCTCTCTGTTTCCACTTCCGCATTTCGAGTTTGAAACTCACAGGAGAGACGGGAACACGGGAGAGAGGACAATTTTATAATCGTCGCTGTGCAAAAATCATGTCCGATATCGTCCGCTCAACGCCACAGTGGCAAAGAGAATCCAGCAGGTCCCACACAGCGATGGAGGGGGAATTATCTCAGGCGCCTTTTGGAGGTCGTTTTCACGAGAGGAACAGCCACCCCAATAAGATCAGATCAGATCACATACAGGTCGCCGGGCCACTATTGCCAGCAATCCCCTCCCAGCTACCCGCCCAAGAGGAATGAAAATACAGGCTCCCACGGAGACTCTGTATGCAAATAGCTTTATTCCTAGCTGTCAAAAGCTGGACACCACCCAAGTGTCCCTCAAGAGAAGCCGAGTAAACAAAGCATTGTGTGGCCATATGGAAGGGCGCTAACGAGCTCTGGAAAGGAGCAGCTCGGGCACCTCTCGGGGTCATCCTCGGCCTGGAAGAGCCAGGCCCGACTGGCACCGTTCTCTGCGTCTCCACGTGCATGGAGCTGAAGGCCACGCCTGCGCACAGCTGTGCGGCTGCCCGGCCTGCGGGTCACAGACAGAGCCTTTCCCAGGGACTGTCCGAGCAGTGGCCCAGAAGTACGCTTCCCCCGCAAAAGGTAGCCCTCCTTTGCAGAGATCCCTTGCAGGGGAGGGGCGTCAGGAACCTTGCAAGTGCCTGGACCATTGCAAAGTGGTTTGAAATTTTTAACGTGCCCGTTCTTCCTCCAACAGGCAGAAGCCAAAACGGCGGAGGTTTCTCATCTGAAGAGGCAGCTGCCTCTCTCGTCGCCGTCTGGGGTTTGGCACTAGCATCGTGGGTGCTGCTCCTAATGGATGACTCTGTTAAAACGTTTTCTGGAATGTTCCACGGGCCGCAAGAATGTCCAAAACCCCAAAAAACCCATGCACCCATCCCGTCTTGAGAAACAGGCCTTGTGACGCACGAACCGTGGTGACGTCGGGCGATAATGAGGAGCAGACGGGAACTCCCGGCCCCGCCGTCTCTAACGGCAAAACCCTTGTAACGTCCACAAAGCTCGCTTAAACCCATCACAACGCGCCACGGAAGCGGACGTGAGAGAGAAAGGAGGATTTTAAAATGCAAAACACGTCTCTTTGTACGCATGCCCACGATCTTGAAGAACCCAAAGACGACGGAAGGCCTTGGGAATAGCCGTGACCTCCGGACAGGAGATAAGAAGAACTATTTATATAAACACGTGGAAGCGCACACTCAGAGCACACACGCGGGCGCGTGGTGCTTACCTATTTAAAGACGAATTAAACATGAACATGACAGGGGAGCTCGCTCTCCACCTGCTTCCCCGCACGTATTTCTTGCTGTCTGTCCCAAGCCCTAGGCCCGGGCTGGTTCCAGAAGGTTCTAGGTGGTTCCAGATGGTTCCAGATGGTTCTAGATGGTCCCAGATGGTTCTAGACGGTTCCAGAGGGTTCCAGAAGGTTCTAGGTGGTTCCAGATGGTTCTAGATGGTCCCGGATGGGTCTAGATGGTTCCAGATGGTTCCAGATGGTTCTAGATGGTTCCAGAGGGCTCCAGATGGTTCCAGGTGGTTCCAGGTGGTTCCAGATGGTTCCAGATGGTTCTAGACGGTTCCAGAGGGTTCCAGACGGTTCTAGGTGGTTCCAGATGGTTCCAGATGGTTCCAGATGCTCCTGCCTCCTGCACTCTGGCTTCTTCTAAGGGGCCCTGCTTCCTGCGGCCGCCCCAGGCTTGTCCCTGTGCTTCCGGCTCCGTCAAGAGGGGGGCCCTCCCCTCCCCCACACCCCTGCATGCGCATCACTCTCGCTTTCCCGAGCAAACGTCCTCATGGCTCTCATTGGCTTTCCCGCCAGCTGGGATGCGAGCTCTGTGCAGGAGACGGGCGTTAGGAACCAGGGCTGGGCAAAGGAGGCGGGCGTCGTGGTGTGTCCACCCTGGCTGCGTCCCCTCCGCCGGGCCCCCGCCCGCAGGCATGCGTGCGAACCCCGTGTCCGTGTCCACGGCTGCGGGAACGACGTCTCGCGCACCGCGTGCCCGAAAACACCGCAATTCTGGAGGCCGGAAGTGCAAACTCCGGGTGTCGGGAGGGCCGTGTTCCCATCGGAGGCCCCGGGGAAGAGGCTCGCTTGCTATTCGTGGCTGTCGGCGGCAGCCGGCAGGCCCCGCCACTGCTCGCTTTGCAGCTGCCGTATGCAATCTGTGCCTCCATCCCATCTTCACGCGGCCTTTTCCTCATGTGTGTGCGTGTGTGTGCGTGTGCGTGTGTGTGTGCGCGTGCACGCACGTGTGTGCACGCGTCTCCCTCTCCTGTCTCGTACAAGGACACCGCTCGTTAGATTTCGGGCCCACCGTGATCCAGCTTGACTCCACCTGCACAGACCCTGCTTCCAGATAATGCGTCTGCCACAGGTAGCAGGGGCTTAGAACCTGAAGGTATCTTTTTTTCCGAGGGTAGGAGGGGCTGGGGCTGAGGGGCACCGTCAGACCCAGTGCCAACACGAAGGCAGGTGTTTTGCAGACGCGAGGAGGCCCACAGACGGGCGGCACCTGCGTGCGGTGGGCGGGCCTCCCGCGTGCGGGTGTAAGGCCTTCCGGGCGGGCCTGAGGCTGCGCGGAAAAGGGAGAAGGCTTTTTTTTGCAAACGTTTCTCAAGACCTCAAATCCGTGGATCCGGGGACCGCCGTGTCAGGCCGTTCTCGCGAGAACGCCAGCCTGCCCTCCGCAAGCGTGCACCCCGCAAAGGACGGGTCGCCTCGCGGGGCGGGGGGGGGTCCCCCCACGACGCAGCTGCCAAGGCCTCGCGGTAAATCCGAGCACGCGTCTTCGCCTGCTTCTCTTTCTCGCCTTGAGCTCCCCTTGCTACGTCAAAACTGGGGGGTGGGGGATTGCCTCGAGTGTATCGGAGACGGACCGCGGGGATCCCAACGAGGAATTTCTCTTTTTTTACTTGTCACAGCGACTCGCGTAACCATGTGTACGATCCACCTTAAACAGCGTCTACAATGCCGCGGACGAAAATACCACGTCTTGTATAGAGAGAAGTAGATATAAATAACCTTCGAAGCTAAAAGATGGCGATGGAAAAAAAAAAACGCATTTATAAGCACCATGGCTTGTATTTCTGAGCTTCAGATCACTCACGGCCCTGCAGGTGACACGCCTCGTGAGCGCCCTCATTTTGCATCCGTATTTCAGGGTTTTCCTGCGGCTGCCCCAAGAGCAAGTCGAGATGGAGCGATTTGGGGGCCGTAGCTGCACCTCCAAACAGTCCTTCCTTTTAAGCATATCCTGTCCGAGAGAAGCAATTGGGGGCAGAAGAATTGTCCTCTGGGGGAGGCCTTCACACAAGGGGGTGTCTCGCTGGGGGTTCCCCAGGGGGTTGCGTCCATGCCAAGACTCACAGCGGTGGCTCTGAGTTCTTCCCGGCCCTCCCCCCCAATCTATCCGCCCTGCAGCGGGCCGTTGCTGGGGGAGACTGAAGCCGCCTTCGCCACAGCCACTCGGGGTGACGGGCGGTTCGTCAGTGACCTCCCTTCCGTGCCGTGCTCCGTCCTCCAGGGCTGGATGGGACTGTCTGGGACAAGGGAGACATTCTTCAGCTTCGACCCGCAAGCAGAGCTGTCCGGACACCAGGTACGAGTGAGCAGAGCCGAGCTGAGCTGCCCACGCTCAGCCACGGGGCGTGCGGTTTGCCCACCTCGGGGGACAGGGCCGCAGGACAGAACAGGTGGCCGAGGGCCGCGGTGCCCAAGGCCCCCGCCTCTGCCCTCCCTGACCGGGATCTGACCCCAGAGCTGCGCGGGGGGCGAGGCGGGGGGGTCTGTGCCGAGCTTGGGGAGCCTGGCGCCAGGCTCGGCACACACCCGGCTTAGCAGTGCAAAGCCACCTGGCCTTCCCGGGGGCCGATGGTTCCCAGAGCCAGTTTAATTATTTGCGGGGAGCAGATGGGCAGCCGGTTGGCGGCTGGGCACTGTGGGGAGGATGGGTGGTCGGTGGCTTCTCTCCCCTTGACGGACAGGGGGGAGTTCGGTGGGGGGGTGTGTGAGAGCCACCTGGGCTAGGATTCCCCCAAGGACAGTGGCCAGTGGTCCCGGGTGGCCTTTGGGGGGGCTGGGAAGATGGCTTCCAAGACACCTCCCCTTCCCTCTTTCTCTGCATTCTTTCTTCCCTCCTTCTCTCTCTCTCTCTCTCGCTCTCTCTCTCTCCCTCTCTCTCCCTCTCTCCCTCTCTCCCTCTCTCTCTTTCTTCCTCCTCTCATCTCTGTCTCCCAGTCCAAAGGCCTTTCTGCTTCCATCACTACCCCCTTTGAAGAATCAGCTGCACCCCGTTAAGCGGGAGCGGGGGGCATAGCAATCCCAGAGCAGCCGCGACTTCACCCCTGAGCCGGGCCGTGTGCGTTCCCCAGCAGGCTGGGGGGCCCCCCCAGTGTTCGGGCCAGGTCTCAGGACAGCCCCCGCCATCCCTCCCGGCTGGCCGCACGCCGACTCGCACGTCCTGGAGCCAGCCCCACGCTTGGTGGCACCTCGGTGGCCTTGCTGACCGCCCGGGGGGGCCCGACGGCCACAGCCGGAGGCTTCCGCCCCTGGCGCAGTCTTGCGCAGGCGGCAGCTCAGCCGCTTGCGAAGCAGCTCAGTCGGTGACTTCGTCCCAGAAGCCGGGGAAGGACGTTGTGTTTCTAGGGGACGTCGTCGGGGACGAGTCTCAGGCAGAGACGGGGCTGCCGATGGCAGGAGGGGGCCCCCCTGTGTGTGGCCGCCTCTGCAGAAGCTCCAGCCCGCTCTGGGATGGGGGGACGAGTGTGGGGACGGGGGCAGCAGGCGGCTCAGGGACAGGGGTGCGTGGCTAGGGGACCCTCTGTGAAGGAGCGACGCGCCGTCTGTCCCCAGGCACACCAACGCTGCCCCCTCTTCTTCAGTGTCCCCTTCCCAGGAAAGCTGGAGGCCTGACCTTGGGGGGTCGGGGTTCAGTGTGTGACGGCAGCTCGCGGAAGCTGCAGCCCAGACCCCCAAGGCTTTGGCCCTGAAGAACCCTGCATATGGGGCGAGGCCCGCAGCCCCCCTAGTCAACAGGAAGTGAGGCTAGTAATAATAATAATAATAATAATAATAATAATAATAATAACAGCCACAATAACACTTTGCCATTTTCATCCTGGACTCCCGGGAAAATCGCATTCGCTATTACGCATACAATTAATTGAGCTCAGAAATACACATGTGCTCATGCTCATCCCCTCGAAATTAGGTATTTATGTCAGAGGCTGGACACGCGGACAAGACAAGGGGTTTCTCCTCTTCTAAAAGCTCCCCCTGCCACAACCTCAAAAAGTCATCCAGGATCAAACACATCCGAGATGTCTCGTTGACAGTCAGAATTTGCATAAACACCCCGGGATCGGACTGATTAGCATGAAATCGCGCATTTTATTTGCCCTGGAAAATACTTCAGGACGGAGATGCCAAGCGCAGGAACAAATTGAGAAAGCAGGTAACAGTTTGTCAGGATGGATTTATACTAACCTCCCTAAAAAAGGAAACAGTGTCTCAAAAGAATGACCGCACTTTTTCCTCGGAGGTTCGTTAGCTGCGGCTTCTCACTGCGTCTGGATACTTTCAGGAATTCCTTAATACAATGGTGACTTCCTGAGGAAGGTCCGCTCTAAAAATAGCCCTTCGCTGGGTCCTGGGGCAGAGACCCACGGAAAGCAGAAAGGCTGACAGTCCTGTGCATTTCATTGCGTTCCAACATTTTTTTTTTTTTAATGCACGCCAGGGACCTGTCTGAGAAAAAGACGAAACAGGAGGACCTCCTTACACGCCAGCAGGAGACGAGCATAATTCTAGTAAAAGTTGAGCGATGAGTGTGAAAATGTGTGTGTGTGTGTGTGTGTGTGTGTGTGAAGGTCAATTATTTTCCTAAGAGTGCATCTGTCTTTGTCTAAACTCGGACTTTGCCTAGCGAGGGTTCTAAGAGCTTGCGATTCTGTATTCCGTTCCTTTCGAAACGGAAAGGCCCGACTGGCGATTTTACTCAATGAAATGCAGAAATGTTAAATAATAATAATAATAATAATAAAGTACGTCTCTTGTGACTTCACGACGTCCCACCAGTTCAGGTAACCGAGCGAGGGAGCCACGTTCAGCCAGCGGGCAGGTGGGACAGCTCCAGCTGCAGTGCCAGCCCCCCCAAAAACCCCACGTAGAGTCAACACATCATACTACAGGGAAGCTTTCTCCCTCCTTGCTTCTGCTCCGTCCGCCTGCCTGGTTTTCTGGAAGCTTCCAGGAGGGGGCTGCTTTATGCTCACTGCCAGCGGGGACTTGCCCACGCCCACCCTTCCCCATGGGCAAAACACACTGACCAGCTCCTTGGTGGGCCTCGCGTTAGGCAGGCTGAGCCCAGCCGTGGATGTCAGCGCTCTTATCTCTGACCCAACCAGAGAGGGACCCCGCCCCCCTGAGGTGCAGGGGGGGCCGTCCTGAGAAGCTTAGCAGGTATGCCAATGGCGTTTATCACTTTGCTGATAACTATGGCAAGCGGAGCTGGAAGCAAGACACCGTCCGCACGCTTAGGATGGCCTGTTCGAGGCTAATGCTTGATCTGGCTCGCTCGCAGGGACATGTGACATCCGGGGTGTGTGGGGATGTGCACACGTTAGTCCCTGAGAGCCCCAGAGAGCCAATTATTCCATGAACAAATGTGACAGGTGTCACGCCTCGTGCCCAGCGGCGGCCATAACTCTTGCGTGCATCCCGCTGGTGGCACCTCTCCCGTCACCAAGGGACAGGGACCAAGCTTTGCGGGGCTGGAGGCTGTACCATCCGCTCCCAGGCATGACCTGGCCCCCAAAGTCTGCCCTCTGCCCTCCCAGGGAAACAGGGTCTCTGCTTTTGATGAATTGTTTCATCAGAGAGGTGAGTGGCGTGAACGCTATCCTTGAGACCATGTGCTCCGAGGTCTCCCTCCCGACCCCCAGCAAACCGAATCCAGCTGTGTGTTCCGGCTCCTTCTGCCTGTGCGTCCCGTCTGCCACCTGTACCTCTGCCCCCGGCGGGACCTCACGACCCACAGGGGTCTCTGCGAGCGTCCCCTCACGGCCTCTGCCCGCACACTGCCCCGGTTGTCATCACAGTCTGAGTTTATTCCCCGTTTCTCTGTCACGACCTGCTTGCTGGCTCTCGCCCACCTCCTCCCTCCATTCCTTGAACGCTCTCCGAGGGCGCTCGGCTACCTCTATGCTCCCTGAGTAACCAGAGCGCCTCGGGGTGCTGCTGGGATGGGCAACGTGTCCTACTGTGTGCCTTGGCGTTTTCACTGGAGACCTCGTTTTTTTTTTTTTTTATTTTGGCTGAGTGAAAAGGTCCGTGAGGGTCCGCTGTCATCCGTGCACTTGGGGAAACTCGTCTTCGCGGATGGAACAATCATTCCAAGGTGAGGACACGGAGGAGGAGACAGCTGTGTGTGTGCGCGTCGCAGGGGGTGGCTCGTGAAGGGTGACGGGGAGCTCGCCACGGGCGCTGGAAGAGAGGGGATGTGTACGGAAGACGGAACAAACACCCAGGGCAAAGCCTCCACACACGACATTTAGTGAGAGAGGCGTGGCGTCCTTTTAAGGTGGGATGGGCAGAGAGACAGAGAGAGGCCTGATGGGAAATTCCCTGGGAGTCTCACAGCAGGAACGCTAAAGGCTGTTTTCCACTCGATCTGTGGCTGCGGTTGAGTTTCAGAGACAGTGGCGGGACCCACAGGTGCAAAGAGTCCCCCTGCAGACAGACACGCTGGCGAGCAGGGGTTCCGATCTCAGCAGACACCTGCGGAACCGTGCTCTCTGCCATCCAGGAGGCGTCGGAGGCCAGGCCCTCGAGCTTGAGCTCCTTGGAGGCAAAGAATTCCTCAATTCCTCCCCTCTCGATAGACATAATAACAACTCAGCTAAGAGAGAAGGGAAAAGCCATGCCTCCTGGCTTTGCTGCTCCCAGATGCACGAAGAGGCTCACTCTGCCTTTCTTTCTCTACATTGGAGGACGGAATTAGAACCCCTTCGAGAGGGAGAGATGAGTAATGTGATCTTCAACTCTCGAAATGCTATTATCTCTTCGCGCCAGAAGCTGGTTGTAGAAGAATAAAGCAACCGGGCAACGAAATAGCTCCAGGGAGTGGGGTGAGGCGGGGAGGACGGGAGGGTAAGACGGAGCAGGCCACAGGCTTTCATCTTTAAACTCAGAGATGTGACACTTGCCTACAGCAAGTGCAGACACGCGAACTGAGTTTCACCTGTGCATACACCTGGATAGCCACCTGGACAGCCACCTCAGGACACAAGACATTTCTAGAACATTCCCCCTCGCTCCGCTTGTGGGTGGATCCACCCAGCGACGTGTGCAAACCCTTCCGATCTCTCCCACCCCAGATGAGTGTCCTCAGCTCTCGTGTGGATGTTAATGAGGGGCTTTCGGTTTCAGGCGACACGATGGCCAAAATGTTTGTTGTGCGTCTGGCCGGGAGAAGAACACGTATTCCCTTCGAGTGCCGTACAGTCACCCTGCCGAGCTCCCCACACATCCTTCTTCTCATCGGGGCCGTTTTTGCAAACGTCTGTGAAATAAACAGATGCGGAAAATACTTGTCGCCAAAACACAGAAGGTCGAAGCAGGCAGAGTCTGTCGGTGTATTTTTTTTTTCCCCCTGGGAAGTGTGACCTTCCCTCCCCGCCCTATTTCTCTGCCTCAACGGCTGCAGATCAATAAGAAAAAAAAAAAAGAGAGAGAAAAAAGAAAAAAGAAAAAAGAACGATTTTTGCCCTGCGAGGGTGGATGTCCCTGTCTCTCGCACAGCGTTGTCTAGTCACAGAAGAACGTCGACGCTGAGACGCGTGATACATCCATTCGCACCAAAAATAGCGCATTCGCGTTGGCAACACTGAGCCGCAGGCACAAAGACACCCGTGATAAGTAGCTCTGCATTGAGCACAGCTGTGTTCAGGGCCCGGCTCAGCCGGGGGTGGACGAGCCGGGCAGAGATGCTGACCTGCGTCACCTCCCCCCACCCCAAACGCTCCCACGAAAACAGAAAGTTCTCCACGAAGATGGAAATAGCGACGGCAAATAAATAACACGATCGCGATACACGTTGAACCGGCTGAGCGGGCCTTCGGGGGATAGAGTCCACGTTTTAAACAGAGACGTGGTGAAAAATAGAGCGTGGTTAAAAATGTAAATGCCCCGGGATCTTTTTTTTTTTTTTTAAGCCCCCAAGTTATTTCGAAGCTGAAACGTGCAGGCGGGGGGAGGTGACGTAGGAAGACTCAAGACGAAGCGTTGTCTCGCTTTGGCTCCATTCCAGCCCTAACCGAGAGCTCTCAGACGACCCTGCTCCGTGTCGCTGGGGGGGGGGGTGAAAGGTCGCTGAGGTTTGGTGGCTGAACCTGGGACGGTCTCAGGCAAAGGGATGAAGGAGCAAAACCGCGACCCCTCCCCCCTACAGGCCGTCCGGGACCCTCTCGGTCTTTGCTTCTGTCATGCGGACGGTGAGCCCGGCAGGCCCCGCGGCTGCCCAGCCCCCGGCCGTCACGCCCCGCGGGAGTGCGGGCCGGCCCCGAGGAACGGGGCCACGGAAGCGGCACAGCGTCGGGGATGGCCCTTGCTGGCCCTGTGGAACAGGACGCGATGTGGCCACAAGCCGGGCCCCACGTCCTGCCGTCAGTCACGAGGAAGCGAATTCTCCCCACACCTCGAGGGAGCTCAGAACGCGATTGATTCCGCCTCGGCTGAGCCTGCAGGTGAGGACACGGCCCGCCGAGGCGCCGAGCAGAAGTGTGCGCTCATCAGTGTGTGCTGTCCAAAGCCGGTACGTTTGTTGTGATCTGTTGCCGGGCAACAGATAACTGACACACGAGCACTTATATTTTACTCTCTCTCTGCAGGACCCGTTGTCACTGGCCATCTGGGAATTTTATTTGACCCTTTTTACCTCCCTGCACACACACACCTGCACACACCGAGCACTCTCTCTCCGGTCCCAGCCTTGGCTGGTGACCCCCCCCCCCCATCTTTGGCCCAGAAGGGAGAAGGCCAAACCCGCAGAGCCTTCCTTCACGCCGCTGGGGGGGCCGAGCTCGGCCCGAGCGTGGCCCGCGGCCGCCCTGGACACGGGCCGGCCCTCTGCTCACTGAAGGAGACGCCCAGAGAATCTTTCTACGTCACACGCACCGCTGCGGGCGGGGGCTGGGCCCCACCTCCCGCAGTGAGACTCTCAGAAGCGGCACTAGGGGGAGGGGACGGACCCGGAAACCCTAGCACGCTAGACCTCAAGGGAACGCCGCTCTCTCGAAGCTGAAACAAAACTCGACAACCGGGTGTGGCCCCCGAAACAGCGCTGAGCGGACCCCTGGTCGGGCACCCAGGACGGTCTGCCCTGGAGGACGCTGATGACCCAGGGGCCTCAGCTCACACGGGTAAATGGAAGGGCGGGCTTTCGAATCCCGCATCTGTCCTTCCTTCCTTCCTTCCTTCCTTCCTTCCTTCCTTCCTTCCTTCCTTCCTTCCTTCCTCCCTCCCATCCTTTCTTCCTTCCCTCCCTCCCATCCTTCCTTCCTCCTTCCCTTCCTTCCTTCCTTCATTCTTTTTTTTTTAATTTCAGTCTGATGTTTACACTATCAACAATGCTTGTTTGGCATGACAGATGAAGACGGGGTTGACCTCAGGGAGGTCGTGAACGGCGAAGCTTCTTGGGTCTTGGGTCCCGTCGTCTCTGTTGACACAAACGTGGGTGACACAAGTGTGTTTGGTTTAAGAAACTCCGTTGAACTGTGCACGTAAGGTGTTGTATGCTTCGTATGGGTCCTTCCGTAACAAGGAAAAGATAGTCACCCTCATGTCAATGAAGTGTCAAGAGACCTGGAAATTGCCCTCTGATGAGCTCTGTCTCTGGAGCACAGATACCGTTTGTCACCTGCTCTTTGCACTGTCCGTTTGGTCATCTTGTAGCCCCCCAAAGATACTCTGTGATGATGTAGCAATCCCACTGCTGAGTATAGATATATAGTCAAAGCAACTGACAACAGTGTTTCAAAAAGATATTTGCACACCCGCATTTGTAGCAGAATTATTCCCAGCGGGCAAGAGGTGGAAGAAACCTTTGCCCATCCACGGATACACAAAACCCAGGCCCCCCCACACGAAGGGATATTATTCGGCCTTGAGAGAGAAGACGATCCCAGCGCGTGCTGCCACATGGATGGCTGAGCCTCGCTGCCACTTCGCTAAGGGACGCCAGCCCTTACGGAGCGGCTGGAGGAAAGTGCAGTGGGGGTGACCAGCGGCTCGGGGGTCGGGGGAAGGCGAGGGGGGTTGTTTGGTGGGGGGTGCAGCTGTAGTTTTGCGGGATGAAGTTCTGTGTCACGGCAGTGAGACTCGCTCGTCGGGATAGAACCGCGCCCTCAAAGGTAGGCCTCAAAGACGGTGAATTCTGCGTGAGGGTGCTGTGCCACCACAGAGAGAAGGTGGCTGTGGACCCACCCGCATCCCAGAGGTCCGTATCTGTTTGCGCGTCTTAAAGACGGGAAGTTGCTTGCCGACCGATCGTCCGTTAAGGTGAAGGGGACCGAGCAGGGGCCAGGTCTGTGGCGGCCGCGTGGGTGGCGGGCAAGCCTGAGATGGGGCGCGCCCTGCGGCGTGGAGCCCCGATGCTCCCCGCACCCCGACTCCCCCTCTCGCAGGATCCTGCAGGAAACGCGCTCCCGGGAAGGGCAGCGTCGCCGAGGGTCCGTGTCGCGTCCCTCCCCGGCGATCCCGGGCCCCCCGCCAGCCCTGCAGCCTCGCGTCTGTGGGGACAGCATCGCGAGCCACCAGGAAGCTCATCGAATGGGGCTGGTGGCTGAGCGGAGGGCGGCCCCGTCCCCGGGGATGCCTCTGGCTCCGCCGAGAGCATCGCGGAGGGAAAGGCACCCACGGGTGCCCATATTTGACATGCTGGTGACAGGGAAGGGCCGTGGAGGGGACCGGCCCCCCAGGGCCCGGCGTGAGGATCCTCGCCTGCCCGTTTGTCACCCACGATGGGCCACCCGCGTGGGACTCTCAAGGCCATAACCCAGCTTTCAAATTCTCCCTTTTCTCCTGAAGACTCACGTTCCAGAACATTCCAGAGGCTTCTTGGCGCCCGGCTGCCCTGCTCTCCGCTGTACCCAGCTGTGACTTTCCGTCAAGACTGAGGGCCGTTCACACCTACAAGGAAGGTGCTAATGAGAAGCAACTAATGGGCAGACGGAAAGAGAGTGTTGCTTATAGGAATGACATAGGGCGTGGCCACCGGGAGAAACGGGTCCTTGCTGTCCCCAAAAGTCACACGGCGACGTCCCCATGCGCTGCAGTGATTCACCTCCCCCGTACCCCGAAGGTAGGGACCCAAACGCACACCGGCACAGCAATGCTCGCCGCGGCGTGGGTCACAGGGGCAGAAAGGCAGAAGCCACCACGTGTCCACCGACAGGTGACGGAGACGCCCATCACGCGCCCCGGCCGTGCCGTGGGGTGGTGCCCCGCGCCCGGGAGCCGGTCGCGGGGAGAGAGAAGCCACGGGCAACGGGACGCATGGAACATGGTTCCTCCTACATAAAATACTCACCTCGGCAGGTTCACAGAGACAGACGACAGATTCTACTCCAGACACGTCACCGCAGCATAAATTATTGAAAATAAGGAAAGGGGAGGGCGAGTAAGCAGAACCGCGAGGGGGCAAGAGGAGGGAGTCGCTGGGCGAGACGGGGTTGTAGGGGGGAGGGTTGGGGGACGAGGGGTGTCCCCACACCCTCTGAGCTCCGCGCCTCAGCCCAGGGGCCGCGGGGGCGAACGCCCACGGGAGGGAGAGGGAAGGGGAGGGAGGACACCCTCTGCTGCCCGTGCTGCCCTCTGCCCTCCACCCTCTGCCCTCCACCCTCTGCCCTCCACCCTCCGCCCTCCGCCCGCGTGTGCTTCTACGGC
>PVKZ01008028.1:0-18621 GCA_004027375.1 Macroglossus sobrinus | reverse complement strand
TGGCAAAATTCTGATGGCGTTATGGAAAGAGATCCAATAAAAAATCAGATCCTGCCTTCTTTAAACACACTTCCTGAGAAAATCTGGACTGAGGAAGTTATGTGCAAAATCTAATACAAGACTGAGACTCATAGTAAAACTTAAAAAGTAGCTGCGAAGTCATTCAATACCCCTAGTTAAATGACTCTTGTAAAAGCTCACTGGAAACTACAGTTTAGATCAAATATCCAAGACAGCTCCTACTTTCTCCCCATGCCTGTCATGTGCCCCCATCACAATCTAGGGTGGTTGGTGTCCCCAGAGTACGAGTGGATTACAGCCCTACCTGTAATGCTTTTCTTCCTAACATAGAGCCCAACAAATGACCTGACCAATTTGATTAGCAAAAAACCCTCCCTTTGTTGTATAGAGCCAGAAAAGTTCTGGTGTAAGGCCAGTCAGATGCAGAAAGATGGGTAGAAATGTCCACTTTTTAATAAACAGCTCTTACTATAGTAAATAGTGGCTTTTATTAAGTGAAATTTATATTATTTCATCCAAAATGTTATTGATCTTCACTTATAGTCAAAATGTTGCCATGCATGTTTTTTTTAAGTGCTTACCATGTGGCATATTAAATAATAAGCTAATTAGAATATGATAAAAAATAGAATATTATGTGCAAGATACTGGGGAGCACTAGGGAGAATATGGCAATAAATACACGTAAGCACTCTCTTCAAAGGACTTACAATCTAGAAGAAAAGACATGTTAAGCAATTTATTCAATAAGTGTGTTTACCCTAATGCTAGGAAGAATGTGATGAGCACATAGAAGGCAATGAGAATTCAGGTTGAGAGTCCCTTTTGGATTGAAAATATTAGGGGAGGCATCAAAGAGGTAGTTGGATTTAAATGGGACCTGAAAAGATTGGTAAATATTCTAAAATAAATATTAAATATTTTTCCCACAATAAGATTAGTGCATACTCACAATGCAAATAAATGGTAGTTATTCTGGTATGTATATGTTGTGTGTGTGGTGCGGGGGGAGGGAAGAGAAATTTTAATGAAAGAAAAGAGATAAAACAAATCATCAACAGCCCTACCAGATTCCAACTCTTGTGACAGAGGGTAATGGAAAAGGGATTACTTCAGGAAAAAGGCAGCACACACCAAGGCACAGAGGTGGAAAAGCACAAGGAAAGTTGAGAAACATCAAGAGGTCCAGTTTCGTAGGGGTTATGTAAGGGAAAATGGAAGGTCTCATAGGCCTAAGATAAGCACCAAAAGGCCTAAAAATCCTTACAGGAAACCCAAGTGAGTTAAGATGCTGCCAAAGAGAGAAGTGGATGGCAACCCTCCTCCTCACTGCTCCAGGCCTCACATGTCTTTGAGGGTTGTATTCTTCTCAGCAGTGTAGCCATGAAGCATCCCCTTTCTATCTATTTAGCAGTAACTTCTAGTTTCCAAGGACTTAAAATTCCTGCTTTAATTGGGCAGGAAACTTGGTTCCCGTCAAGTGCCAAAGCTATCACAACATATTAAATAGACTGCAGCAAACTTAGCCAACACCAAATTACAGGAAAGACTATGGGAACCCTGCACAGAGCTCACCTATTAACCAGGAATCCATGACCTCCAAATCCAGGGGGTCCAAAAACTTGGATAAGAGAAAAAGGCATCTTTATTTTCACTAGTATTTAACTGCAACATAGCACTTCCTTCTATTACAAACCAGAGCAATGTTAGCAGTAACTGCAATTTGTCACCAATAGAAAATATAGGTATTTTCATATCATAATTGTTGCTGTTGATTCAAAATATTTCATCATCATTTCAAAATTGTTTATTAGACCTACTACCGGATCTTATTAAATGTACAATATACTTTTAAAGAAAATATTTGGTTAACTATTTCATTATAATTAGCCTCCTTTATAATCTCATGTATTGTATGTTATGCATTTAAATACATTTTCCTGATAAAGGTCCACAAGCTTGAGACTGCCAAAGGGGTCCATGACACTAAAAATTAAGAACTTTTGGTCATATAGGTATAAGGAATTTGCTCTGAAAGTTGGACTTAGCACCAAATCTGATAGATAGGGGTTTGTTCTGCATACAGCAAAGTTACTGGGGTAGGGGATGAGAAAGGAAAACAGCTGGCCTCTAAGTAAATTCTCCAAAAGTGACACCACTTTTTAAGGTAACACGTTGATGCAATCCTTTTTTAAGACTGTGATGAAAATACATGAAAAGAATCCATAGGAATACGGGATCTTGAGATACAGAGAGTTAATCAAAGGTAACATCTTTTTAAGCATTTGCTTCCCTCTGAGTCAAAGGTCTAGCCTTGCTTTTGGCCCCAGTTCATTCCCAGACTTCACTTGGATTTGCCTCTAAAGTAATGAATACTTTTACTTCCTTCTAGCCAGCTGTTCTGAATACATGTGAACCCCCTGGATGGGGAGGGACAATGGGAATAGCAGGGTGAGGGAAAGGCCACTTACAAATTAAAAGAGCTTTGACACTTACGGGCTCTGACCAAACATCATTCAAAGAGAAAGAATATTCTCTCAACTCATAACATCATGATCATATGGTCAGTGGTTGAAATCCTTTATGAAGCCAGCAAAATCTTAATTAAGGCTGATTACCCAAATGTTAATTGCCAGATCAAGTCAGGTAGGAGAGCTATAATATTAGGGAGACCCATGTACAACTTGTGCTAGTGTACGGCATAAAAGGAACATCTTTCTTCTCCTTTGCATGTGTCCATTTACAGATCTCTGATCCTCCAGTTGAGTGACAAAGTGGCATTGGGCTCTTTTGATGCCCAGCTTCAGAAGTGATTGAGGCAGTAGCAGAATCAGTGCTGAGAGGACAAGAAAACCTCTGAATGAGGTAGGGCTGTAGGATTAAGGATACCTGTGAGTTCTACAGGAAATGCTGTGACATCCTACCTCTGCCAACAGCAGCTCTGGGAAATGACTAAAACTAAGAGTTGTGGAGACATGTAAGCCACTGGGGATTCTCAGAACTCAACGAGGAGGAACTATGGGGAGGAAAACCCATGAAATTGTCTTTGGTCAAGGAGTTGGAACCTTAAGAGATTGAAATTTGAATTTACCATAACTGTGGTCTTATTTTAGTAATAGGTGAACAAAGCCTGTGACTTTCCTATTACATAGTCGATAAAGAATCAAATGCTCAGATTGATGGCTTTGAGTAGCCCATTTCAAAGAGTGAAAAGAGTATGCTAATTTTATGTTCAACTTAATATTACCTGTTCCCCCTCTCTCTGTTTTTGAGGCAAAGCAGCCAGCCAGCTGTTTGGAACCATGGGATAACATGGAACTACAGGTTTAGTAAACAGTAACATGGCAAATAGCACAGGTTGTCTCTTTCCACATCTTCCTTAAGAAATAACTGAGGAAGATGGTTCAGAGGATGATGAAGCCATGTAATGGTAGTTCAATGAAACTATGCAGGTACCCCCTCTGCACCTACTTCTATATTACTAAGACACTTCTTCATGGTTTGTCTAGGAAGAAAGATAGAGAGATACAAGATAAGAACTAAAAAAAAGTACTTGTGGAGAGAAAGATAAAAACTGTTAACTCTATAAATAAAATTTTTAAAAATTAAATCTAATGTTTGGTTCTAAAAGTTTTCAACTGAAGTCAAAGCTTTGCAAAAATATCAAGGCAGGAAGGACTTGAAGTGAACTTTAAAAAGAATTATCCTACAGAGTAGTAAAAGAAGAATGACAAGTTTAGATTTACAGATACCAAATTAAGTTCTTTATCCCTCTTACAAAAAGGTCCTCATTTATGGTAATGTCTAGCTAGGTAAATACTCTTTTATAATACTTGGCACTTAACACCCCCAAATAATACAGTAAGTAGTAAACAACAAGAGGACAAGGACAAATTTGAAGCCCTAAATCAGTCTTTCCATCTGAACACTCCTGTGTTTTATTAGAAACAGTGAGAATGTGGGAGATTAAGGACCATGAGTAAGAAAAAAATATAAAGTAATTTAACACGTTCATTAATAATTGATTGTGCCTTTTCAAATAGAAGAAAGCTGAGGCCTTGATATTGAGAAAATAAATTTGAGGTCATTTTTTTTTTCAAAAGAAATTCTCCCTGTATCCATCACCAACCAGCACAATTTGAAAATTTAATTGAATGTTTTCTATGCCTAGGGAGCTGTGAATAATGACAAGAAGGATGGTAAATAATAATCAAGGTCCTTTGGAAATCTTAACTTTCAAGTAAACAGTAACACAATACATACAAGTTGAAAATAACAAATTTAAATTGTCAAGTACTTTCAATCAACATAACCTAACGTCTTTTGGTACTCATGTGGGGGAAACAGCTGTGGACAGGAAAAGACTCATTATTCATGTTTTTTCTTTCTTGCTTAAGAGCAAAAAAGAGTTATTATTTTCAGGGTCTTATCCACGATACAGAAGAAGGCTATGAAGGACAAGAGGGTTGTGCCCCCCAAGTCTGTGCTGGCTTGCCATCTAATTGTCTGGGCTCCTTTCTATCTCCATTTTAGGACCCCATCCTGCCCAAAGTAAGCCTCATCTTATCACATAGTCTTTTGTATTGCATCAGGGGGAGACTTTTAATTATAGGTTGGAGTGAAAAAAAAAAAAAAACTAGTCTAATAATCTGGAGATCTGTGACCTAATCCACACTCTGCCACTATTAGTCATGTGACTATGGTTGGTGACCAATTTTCTTTTATTTTTTTAAATTATTTTTTATTTTTTGTTAAATTTATTGAGGTGGCATAGTTAATAAAATTATATGGGTTTCAAGTATAACATTTAATAATATGTCATCTAGCAAACGAAGAGGATGAACTTAATCAGGGGTCAGCAAATTTACTCTGTAAAGAGCCAAAGAATAAATATTTAGGGCTTTGAGGCCATATAATCTTAGACCAACTACTCAACTGTGTCACTGTAGCATAAAATCCAGATATTACTTAATCAAATAAAAATGTGGCTATATTGTAGTAAAACTTTATTTACAAAACTAGCAGACCAGATTTGTCCCAAGGGCTGTAGTTTGCCAACCCCCAGACTAAATAACTTGTTATATTCCTTTCAGCTCTGAAATTCTGAGTTTATGATTCTAAAAATGAGATAGGTAGAGTGAGATTTATCACATAGGCTTGAGTTGTCCAAGAAGAGCCTATAGATAGATCCAGGAATACTTTAAGGCAACTAAAAATGCTTTGGTCATCTCTGGAGCCTATAAATCCACCCAATTTTACCCAGTGCGATAAGGCAAGAAAAATAAACAAAATTTAAAAGGATTGAAAAGGAAGCAATAAAACTGTCATTATTTGTGGAAGATAAATTATCAGAATAAATTATAAATAAGCTGGCCAGCTATCTGTTCATCTCAGATTTATCCCATTTTTCTTGTCTCCTGTACTGTATTAATGAACAAAATTTTATAATCTCTTTTGCCCTCTAGCTTATATACACATTCAGTCAATAGAAGGCACTGGGTGAATATTATTGGGAAGGTGCAAGAGCAGGGTATTTCTCTCTCCCTGTGCCTGTCCCTCTCCCTCTCCCTCTCCCTCTCCATCTTTCCTATTTCCTATGGCATCTCAGGTAACTACTAATTTTTTCTAGCCCCTGCTGTGCAGGCTTTCTGTGGTTCCCTTCTGCTGAATGATACTGGTCTCTGAGAGTCAGTAATACTTGATTTCCCCAGTCGAGAAGTAGAAGCATCTACTGTTCATTTATAATTTGAGTTACTCCATTACCTCTCTTCTTTCATTTCTAAGTTCCTCTGTCACCTGTGTTATGAATCCTTTATATTAAGTTCTCTATGTATAAAACACTTGTTTTTTTGGCTGGAAAATAAGTGCGATATACAAATTTAATATACAAAAATTAATTTTTTTTATAACAGCAACAAACAATTACAAAATGAAGTTTAAAAAATACTATCTGCAATAGTGTCAAAAATATAAAATCTAGAAATAAAGCTAATGAAAGATATGCAAGTCTACATTGAAAGCTATAAAATACTATTAAGAGAAATTGAAAAACTCTAAATAAATTAAGAGGGAATCTTTTTATACAGAATATATGAGCACTAACTATAAAAGACAAGATTGATAAATTAGGCTATAATAAATTTAAAAGCTTATAGACATAAAAATACACAATTAAGACAGTAAAAACAAACTGTAAGTAGGAAGACATAGATATGTCAATATATATAAATCTTTCTATATATAAATAAGGAAAATACAGAATATACAATAGAAAAATAGACAAGACCTAAACATCAAAAAGTAAAAGTCAAAAATTATAAAATCTTTTAAAAGCAAATAGTAAACTGCTGAAGCTTAAAGGAAACATACCTCAGTATTTCTAAGAGAAAAATGAATCTCTAAACAAAAATTTCAAACATATATTATATATATATATATATATATATATATATATATATATAATCACATTAAGAAACTTTTAGGCAGCAGTGTCTTTGTATTAATCTTCAAAAGAAAAAATGGGCAATAAACTAGCACATGAAGGCTATCCAAATAGCCCATGAAATATACAATGTGTTGCCTCATTATTCATGAAAGAAATGCAAATTGCATAATACTACACCACATACCAATATGGCTAAAACTTAAAAGACTGACAAGACCTAAGATTTGCAACTCTATGGAACAACAGAAATCTCAGGCTGCTTGTGGGTGTGTAAATCAGTGGAACAACTCTGGAAAATACTTTGACACTATTTACTAAAAATGACTTTATATGTGCCACATTTTCCAGGGATTTTGCTCCTACCTAAACACTCAGTAGAAAACATACCTACCAATGTGTTCCAATAAATAAACACTAGTTATGATAGCCAAAGACAAGGTATAACCCAAATGTCCATCAATAATAAAATGGATAAGTAATAATGATATATCCCCATGATGGAGCACTATATAACAGTGAAAATAAAGAAAATACAGCCACCTACAACAATATGAATAAATCTCTCAAAACACAGTCAAAAAAATAAATAAATAAAAGAGGCCTGTTCTGGACATGCTCGATTTGCCGCTCCAGATCCACTCCCCACCCTTTTCTACCTATCTCTGTGTCTAGGAGTCTGACTAGTATGGATTTCTTCAAATGGGCCAGTTTTCCTCTGGCTCTTGGTCAGATCCCACCAATAAGAGGCAAATGAGAGGGCAGGAGGAGAGAGGTTTGGTATATGTGCTCCTTTGGACCCTCTCTGTCAAGGCATAGCAGTTGTTACATTTCTCTGACAAAAGGCCACATTAGCTGTTGAGCTGCTCTCCCCCACAGCAATAGGGAGCATAGGGTTCTTGTAGCTGCTTGTCCCTGCAGGCCTATAAGTAGTAAATGCTGCCTACTTCCCTGCTATTGTTAGCTCTGAGGTCTGTGACATCCCTTGTTGATTTGCTTTAATCTTGTACACAACTTGTATATAGTCTCTTTATGAAACTCTTATAAATCTTCTTCTGCATATGCTATTTGTTTCTTGCCAAGAACCTGACCCATACAAAGCCAGACCCAAATGTTTATAAACTACATGTATATGAAGTTAAAAAACAGACCAAACTAAACTACAGTTTGAGAGAATACAGAGGTGGTGAAACTATAGAATAAAGGAAGGAAGTAATTACCATAACAGTCAGGAGTGTGCTTAATTTCTAGGAAGGGAGGGAGCTGTGAATGGGAGAGAACACATGAGGGGATTATGGGGTGCAGGCAATATTCTATTAGCTTACCTAGATGATAGTTAAATCTTCTTTTGCCTTATAATAACATATTAAGCTTTATGCATTTTTATTGTATGTCTGCCATTGTTCACCATGAAAAACAGCTCAAAAATAAAGGTGAAGTTTTATTTGATTGCTACATCTCATTAAATGCACCTCTGTTTTAAGAACATAGATGTGAAATACATAATTTAATCAGCCTCACACAGTTCGGAGAGAAATGAAAAAATCAGGAATGTTGAAAACTCTGTCTTCTCTAATTGTACTGAGACTTAACAAGGAATATCAGTTTATAAGCCTCCAGTTGATTTAGTTGGCCTAGAGGAGAATAGAATGAAAGGCAAGAACATAGAGAAAGAGAATGCTTGAACAAGAGGGGCACAATGATAATGAAAAGGAAGAAGACAAAAATTTTTCAGAAATACACAAAATCAAGTTATTTTTAGTATTGCAAAGATACATAGATACAAAGAGTACTCAGTAAATGTATTTACATCTGTCCTTGGGTTATTAACATGGAAACAATTTCATTTGATATGTTCTTTTAATTATTAATTTCTGAATAACCCTCATGATATCTTAGTAATAATAAGTAGGTAGAAAATTCAAAATGTTTACATGACTAGACCTATAAAGAAATATGTAAATGAAGAAAAGTTAACACAATACAGCCTATGTTAAGTTTGTTTTCTAGAAGGCAAGCTCATTCCTTGCCTAAATTAAAATTGAATGGCAAAATACTTGGAAAATAAACATAGGTCATTAGATGAATGCAGACTATTTCAGTGCAGTCACATTAATGGTGTGTTAAGTAATGGTGTAATCTACTATGTGGAAGAACTACAGACTCCAATCTAATACCATTAGTTGCACGTATTTGAATCTTACAGATTGCATAAATTACTTGTTTGTGTAGTAAGTGACATTCCAAATGCTATTGTACATAGCCTGATGAATGGAGACAAATACTGTCTTCAGAGAGTCTTAAAATTTGTGCATTAGCCCACAAACTCATTATAAATTTTAAAAATAACCAAACATTTCTTGTAATTTTTAAATGTTAAATTATATTTGTTTTTGGAATAGATAATATTTGTACATGGTATAAAACTCAATGCACAAGAAGGGATTGTGTGTAAAATCTCCCTCCCATGCTTCTTCCTTAGGCAACCATTTCCCAGTCCATGGGTGGCCAGTATAACAGGAGCCATCTCAGAAATCCAGACCTTGGTCATTCCATCCCCACTCTGAGGTAATAATACTAGAAGGACCTCAGTTGCCACAAAGACCCAAACAACAAACCAGTCCAGAGAGGCCCTCTAAGTTCTTGTGTTTGTTAGGAGAGATACCAATCCGCGAAGCCAACAAAGGCTCAAATGTACTGACCAGCCCATGGGTGGTCACTGATTCATCATCGTCATCACTGGCTGACTTATGTAGCATCGCACAGAGATCAGGGTCTTTCCCAGTCCTTGAACCCAATTTAAGAGGCTTTTCTATCAGCAAAGGATCTTGCTCTTACTCCTGCCTATGTTGTTCCATTAGCAAGTATTATTCTTCCATACACTGTTGATTGAAAAACATTTTTAGATATTATACAAATTTCCACAAGATCAATGTTTGCCATTATGGTTGCCTGAGGTGTATAGGTGTGTATATATATATATATATATATATATATATATATATATATACACACACACACACACACACACACATATATACATACATATACATATATATATATTTTGAACATGTATATATATATATATATACACACACACACACACATATATACATACATATACATATATATATATTTTGAACATGTATATATATATATATATATATATATATATGTTCAAAATTTTACCTACTTCATGAGGTACAAGTTAACAATTATGTGATGTATTTCATATGTCAAGTATACTAATCTTTTGGTATGATTGAATTTATCTTCAAGAAAAAAGAGAATGGTGATGGATTGAAATGTGGTTAAATTTGATTGAATTTTCAGTGTTCATTCATCATTGCTAAAGGCTGGTCCTCAAAACTTAGGATGCAGAGATAATCGAGAGATCTCAAAGGCTATGCACCAAAGAGAAGTAATTATTTCCTCTGGACAGGGAAAGGAGGATAGAGGATGTATTTTTGCATTCTTCTTGCCCATCGGTATTTTTTTTCCTTTTTCCATTTTCATTTTGTTAAATCCATATATAAGTTCTTCTTTCCTTTTATTATTTTATATTAGTTTCAAGTATACAGTACAGTGGTTATACATTTATATAATTTATTAAATGATATTCCTGATTACTCTAAACCCATCTAGCTCTACACACAGCTTTTATAATATTGACTATGTTCCCTATACTGTACTTTATGTCTCCATTTCTGTTTTATAACTACTGATTAGTTCTTCTTCATCTCTTCACATTTTAACCCAACACCCCCGTCTCCTCTCCTCTGGCAATCAACAGTTTGTTCTAGGTATCTGTGAGTCTATTTTCCTTTAATTTGTTCCTTTTGTTTCTTAGATTCCACATATAAGTGAAATAATATGGTATTTATCTTTCTCTGTCTGCCTTATTTCACTCAGCCTAATACCCTCTAGGTCCATTCATGCCATTGCAAATGATAAGATTTCATTTTTTTTATGGCTGATTACTTATTCCATAGTATATAGGGACCATAAATTCTTTATCTAATCATCTGTTGATGGGCATTTAGGTTGCTTCCATATCTCGGCTATTGTGAATAGAGCTACAGTGAACATAGTGGTGCAGAGATCTTTATGAATTAGTGTTTTGGTTTTCTTTAGATAATATCCAGAAGTATAATTGCTGAGTCAAAAGGTAGTGCTATTTAATTTTTTGAGGAACCTCCAAACTGCTTTCCATAGTGGCTGCACCAATTTGCAAACTAACCAACAGTGCACAAAGGTTTCTTTTTTCCTACATTCTTGCCGAAACTGTTTTTTTTTCCCAATTTATTAATGATAGTCCTTCATACAGGTGTGAGGTGATATGCCATTGTGGTTTTAATTTGCATTTCCCTGAGAATTAGTGGCTTTGAGCATCTTTTTATATGTTTATTGGCCATCTGTATTTCCTCTTTGGAGAAATACCTGCCCATTTGTTAATTGGGTTATTTGGGGGATTTTGGTGCTGAATTGTATGAGTTCTTTATAAATTTTAGATATTAACCCCTTAACAGAAGTATCATAGTCAAATATCTTCTCCCATCCAGTAGGTTGTCTTTTCATTTTGTTGATAGTATCCTTTGCTGTGCAAACACTTTTTAGTTAATGTAGTCCCATTTGTTTATTTTTTTCTTTTTTTTTCCTTGGCCCAAGGAGATATATCAGAAAAAAAATTACTAATAGCAATATCAGAGAGTTTACTGCCTATGTACTCTTCTAGAAGTTTTATGATTTCGGGTTTTACATTTAAGTCTTTAATTCATTTTGAGTTTATTCTTGTATATGGTATAGGAAGGTGGTCCAGTTTCAATTTTTTGCATGTATCTGTCTAGTTTTCCCAACACCATTTCTGAAGAGACTGTCTTTACCGCATTTAATAATCCCACCTCCTTTGTCATAGATTAATTATTCCTGGGCTCTCTATTTTGTTTCATTGATCTGTGTCTGTTTTTACGCCAGTACCATGCTGTTTTGATTATGATAGCCTTGTAGTATAGTTTATATCAGGTAATGTGATGCCTCCAACTTTGTTCTTTCTCAAGGTTGCTGTGGCTATTTAAGATCTTTTCAGCTGCCATATAGAAATTTGGATTATTTATTATAGTTCTGTGAAAAGTGACATTGGGATTCCAATAATGACTGTATTGAACTAATAGATTACTTTGGGTGCTATGGACATTTTAATGATGTTGATTCTTTCTACCCATGAGCATGGTACATGCTTTCATTTATTTGTATTTTCTTCAATTTCTTTTTGTAATGACATAATTTTTTAAGAAAAAGTCTTTACCTTCTTGGTTAATTTGATTCCTAGGTATTTTATTATTTTCAATGCAATTATAAATGGATTTGTTTTCTTAATTTCTCTTTCTGATAGCTCATCGTTGGTGTTTAAAAATGCAACCCACTTCTGAATATTAACTTTGTATCTTGCTACTTTACTGAATTCATTTATCAGTTCTAAAGTGTTTTGGTAGAATCTTTAGGTTTCTCTATATACAGTATCATGTCATCTGTAAATAATGAGTTTTACTTCTTCCTTTCCAATCTGGAGGGATTTTATTTATCTTTCTTGTCTGATTGCTGTAGCTAGCACTTCCAATGCTATGTTGAACAGAAGTGGTGAAAATGGACATCCTTGTCTTGTTCTTGATCTTAAGGAAAATGTTTTTAGCTTTCCCCATTGTGTATGATGTTAGCTGTAGCTTTATTATATATGTCCTTCATTATGGTGAGGTATGTTCCTTCTATTCCTACTTTGCTGAGAATTTTTATCATAAATTGATACCAGATTTTGTCAAATGCTTTTTTTGCATCTATTGATATGATCATGTGACTTATATTTCAGTTTGTTAATGTGGTGTATCACATTAATTGATTTGTGGATATTAAATCAACCTTGCATCCCAGGACTAAATGCATGTGCTATATAACATTTTTAATGTATTGTTGAATTTTGGTTTGCTAATATTTTGTTGAGGATTTTTTTCATCGATGTTCATTAGAAATATCAGTCTATGGGTTTGTTTATTTGTTTGTTTTTTGTAATGTCTTTGTCTGGTTTTGGAATCAGGGTAATGTGGCCTTGTAAGAAGAGTTATAGAGTCTTCCCTCCCCTTGAATTTTTTTGGAATAGTTTGAGAATAGATATTAATTTTTCTTTGAATATCTGGTAAATTTCACCTATGAAGCCATCTAGTCCTAGACTTTTGGGTTTTTTTTGGGGGGGTGGGGGTGGGGGTTGATTCCTGATTTGATTTTGTTGGTGGTAATTGATCAGTTCAGATTTTCTGTTTCTTCTTGACTCAGTCTTGGGAGATTTTATGTTTCTAGGAATGTATCCGTTCCTTCCAGATGGTCCAATTTATTGACATATAATTGCTCATAGTATTTTCTTATAATCCTTTGTATTTATGTGGAGTCTATAGTTAATTCTCTTTCATTTCTGATTTTCTTTCTTTAGGTTCTCTTTTTTTTTTTTTGATGAGTCTGGTTAAAAGTTTACAATGTTGTTTATCCTTTTAAAAAAGCAGCTCTTGGTTTCATTAATCTTTTGTATTGTTTGTCTAGGCTCTATTTTGTTTATTTCTTCTCTGATCTTTATTATGTCTTTCCTTCGACTCACTTTGGGCTTTGTTTGCTTTACTTTTCTAGTTATTTTAAGTGTAAGGTTAGACTTTTTTTTAATTTAAGATTTTTTTTATTTCTTGAAGTAGGCCTGTGCTACTATAAATTTCTCTTAAGACTGCTTTCACTGTGTTCTATAGATTTTCAGTCTTGTGTTTTCATTTTCATTTGCCTCTAGGTATCTTTTGATATTTTTCCTTGATCTCATTGATAACCCATTCATTGTTTAGTAACATGTTACTTAGCCACCATGTGTTTGTGTATTTTTCAACTTTTTTCTTTTAATTGATTTCTAGTTTCAAACCATTGTGGTTGAGAAGATGCTTGATATGATTTCAGTCTTCTTATATTTATTGAAATTTATATTGTGACCTAAAATATGGTCTATTCTGGAGAATTTTCAATATGTACTTGAGAAGAATGTATATTCTGCTGCTTTGGGGTCAAATGCTTTGAAAATGTCAATTAAATTCATCTGGTTTAGTGTATCATTTGAGGGTATTGTTTCCTTGTTTATTTTCCGTGTGAAAGATCTGTCCTTTGGTGTCAGTGGAGTATTAAAGTCTTCTACTATGAGTATATTACTATTGCTCTCTCCCTTTATGTCAGTCAATATTTACTTTATTTATATAACTGCTCCTAAGTTGGGTATGGATATGTTAACTAGGGTTATGTCCTCTTGTTGTATCCATTCCTTTCTCATTATATACTGACCGTCTTTTTCTCTTATTATAGTCTTTGTTTTAAAGTCTGTTTTCTTTGTCATAAGTATTGCTATTCTAGCTTTTTTCCCCTCATTTTCTCTTGCATGATATATCTTTTTCTATCTCTTTTAGTTTGTGTGTGACATTTGAGATGAAGTGGGTCTCTTATAGACAACATATGTGTGGGTCTTATTTTCTTACTCATTCAGCTACCCTATGTCTTTTGATTGGGGCATTTAAATCATTTACATTTAAAGTGATTATTAATAAGTACATAGTTATTGCCATTTTATCATTCATAGTTATGAATGTTTTCTTCTTTCTTCTTTTTATAGAATTCCCTTTAACATTTCTTGTAATACTGGCTTGCTGGTAATGAATTCTTTTAGCTTTTTCCTGTCGGAGAAGCTCTTTACTTTACTTTTCACTATAATTGATGGCCTTGCTGGACAGAGTAGTCTTGGCCTAGGTTCTTGTTTTTCAACACTGAATGTTTCATGTCAGTCCCTTTTGGCCTGCAGTTTCTGTTGAAAAATCAATTGACATTCTTATAGGGGTACCTTTGTAAGTAACCAGCTGCCTTTTTCATGCTGCTTTTAAGATTCTCTGTCTTTAACCTTTGGAATTTTAATTTGATGTGTCTTGGTGTGGGTCTGTTTGAGTTCCTCTTGTTTGGAACTCTCTGTGCTTCTTGGACTTGTATATCTATTTCCTTTGCCAGGTTAAGGAAGTCTGATAAGTTCTCAATTTCTTCAGATAAGTTCTCAATCCCTTTCTCTCTCTCTTTTCTTTCTGGTACCCCTATGATGCAGATGTTGGTACACTTGAGGTTGTCCCAGAAGTCTCTTAAACTTTTCTCATTTAGGGGGATTCTTTTTTTTTTTTTTTTTTTTTTTTTTTTTTTTTTTTTTTTTTTTTTTTTTTTTTTTTTTTTTTTTTTTTTTTTTTTTTTTTTTTTTTTTTTTTTTTTTTTTTTTTTTTTTTTTTTTTTTTTTTTTTTTTTTTTTTTTTTTTTTTTTTTTTTTTTTTTTTTTTTGCTGTTCTGATTGGGTGTTTTCTGCTACTTCATCTTCCAACTCACTGATTCGATCCTCTGTTTCATCTAATCTACTGATAATTTCTTCTATATTCTTCATTTCAATTATTGTAGTCTTCATTTCCAACTGGTTCTTTTTTTGTGGTTTCTATGTTCTTTTTTATGCTTACTATCTCACTGTTGAAGTCCTCATTGAGATAATCTATTTTTCCTCTAAGTTCATTGAGTGTCCTTATAACCAGAATTTTGAACTCTCTCTCTGGTAGGTTGCTTGCCTCCATTTCACTTAGTTTTTTTCCTGGACTTTTTTCCTGTTGTTTCATTTGTGACATGTTACTTTGTTTTCTCATTTTAGTTGCCTCTGTGGGTTCATTTTCATGTATTAAGAAGACCTGTTATGTCTCCCAGCCTTGGCCAGGTGGTAGGTGTCCTCTCTGGTCCAGTGGCGCAGTCTCCCTGATCACCTGAGTCAGGGGCTATAGGTGTGTTCCTTGTGGAGATTATGTGTGTTCCCCTTTATAGCTAAACTTTGATTGTTGTTAACATGATAGTGAATGGGATTGACTCTCAGGCTTACTGGCTATAGGAACTAGCCACACTCACAGGTTACAAGTTGCTGTGTGAGGCCTGGCCCCTCAGAGTAGGATTCACCCCAGCAGACTTGTGTACTTGTTGAGAGCAAGCTTTGAGAGCAAGCCACTTATGGGACTAGTCTGGTTGTGCTCTATTGTGGTCTGACGCCAGCCTCCAGGTATATTGGTTCTCTGGCCCCTTGGAAGGGACTCCTGTGTAGGCCAAGATCAGCTGCTGCCATTGATTGCTTGGAACTACCTGGTAGGAGCTACAATGCAATCAGGGATGGTCGCTGCCTATGCTGGATCTGTAGGCAAGTAGGAGAGACCATGCTAGGTCCAGTTACTCCCAATACTGGGCCTGGATCGGCTTAGCACAAGGACCAGTACATCTCAAGGCCTGAGGCTGTCCATCAGGTGCCTGTAAGACTCTGCAGCTAGAAGAGCCTTTTGATCATATGTGAACTGGGTAGGACAGGGACCTAGAAAGTCAGTGGAGTAAAGCAAGCAGATTTCACCTGACCAGTATAGATTCATGTTTTGTGCCGGAATCTGTGGCTCCATGTAAAAGTCTCAGATCACAGTAAGGCCACCCGCTGCCTACCTTGGGCCCACAGATGCCCTAGGTCTGTTCATGAAATGTTGTAGCTCAGGGGAGGGCTTATGGCCCACTACCAAAAGTCTCTCCTGGGATGCATGGGCTGTGCATGGGCTGTGAAGCTGGGGGCTATTGTTTTCTATCAAATTCGCTTCTCCGGAAAGGCATAGGATAGAGCTGGCTGCTCAGGGATGAGCTTGCTACAGGCAATTTGTGGTTTGAGTGGGGTGGGGTCTTAGAGTGATATAGGGTGAAGTGAGCCAATCCCATCAGGCCAATGTAGATTCAGAATTGCTTCCACTGCTAAGCCTGCAGGTTCCCACAAAAGTCACAGATCACAGCCAAGCCAGTCACCATCCACCTCAGGCCCGCAGACCCCTACAATCCACCCAAGAGACACAGAAGCTCAGGTTGGAACCAGTGGCCCACCACTAAAAGTCTCCCACAAAATGTGTGGGCTGATGAGCTGAGGACCACTGCCTGCCAGCACAGGGAAGCTACAGGGTGGGGCTGGCCTCTTGACCATCGGTCCACCATGGAGAATTTGTGGGTTGGGTAGGGCAGAGACCCAGGGAGACACAAGATGGAGTAGCCAATCTCACCAGGCCAATGCAGCTTCAGAATTGGCCAGGGGTGAGGAGGGTCCAACACAGGTAAGATAGTGCCTGTCAGGATACTGCCCTGGAGAGGGGGCCAACAAAGGAACAATGGTGGTTGTCCCTCCAGTTCTTGCCCCAATGCCACACAACTCAGTCTTTCCTCATATGTTTCTTGCGCCTCCTGAACTGCCCACCCTCCACTGGAGCCCAAGGTTGGTGTCTGCATGAGAGTAAGCCTATGTGCGGGCCCTTTAAGAGGGGCCTCTGATTTTTCAGGTTCTTTCTTTCTCGCCCAGACAACCAGAATCCCCACTGGTTTCTACAGTAAGAACTTATCAGAAATCTTCTTCTCAGGACTGGAACCCTGGGATAGGAGCCCTTGTGTGGGGCTAGGGCCCCTGTTCCTTCAGGGGGCCTCTGCAGTCATGTGCTCCCTCCCGGTGCTCAACCACCATGCTCTTGTGCAGGACCAGCCTATTTCACATCTCCACCTGTCTTGATGTGGCTTTTTCTTTAAATCCTCAGACATATGTGTTATGTATAGATCAGCTAGACTTCAGGTGGTTCTCCAAGTTGATTGTTCTATAATCTGGTTGTAATTTTAATGTGGTCCTGGGAAGAAGCAAACCCGGCCCTAGCCCGCCATCTTCCAAAAGTCACCCATCTGCATTTTTGCTGAATAAATGTATAATGATTCTGTAATATGATGAAATTATAAACTATTAAACTATTCAAGAAGCTATCATGCCCACTTACAGATAGTAAACTTGAGGCAGTGATGGCTGAAGTGACTTTGCCACTGTACCTCAAATTCAGTACAGAAATAAAATTTCAAATGGGGTCCTTCTCGCTCCCAGTCTATTTTTTAGCCCACTCACTGTGCTGTCTTCTTTTATAAGAGTGCTATATCTTGAAAGCACCTCTCAAAGACACCTGTGAGGTTAATGCCTTAGAAAAACCTATCAAACATAATGATTTTGATAGAGACCATTTCACACTACTTTTACCAATTTACTTTTCTTGGTTCATGCTCTCAAAAATGTCTAACTTTTTTCAATGACACTGTTCATACTGATTCTAGTTTTTAACAACATAGGCGAAGATTTAACCTGATCATCTATGAGGCGAAAAGAAAAATGACAGTAGAATTCAATTCTCCAGGATTGATAGATACTATGCAATACATCTCCATATAAGGAACCATTAGCATGCATTACCCAGCAACCACTACAGGACAGTACTGGCTGTTTCATAAGGTCCTTTGAGGAATCTCTCTTCTCCTCCACTCCCACTCCACCCTAGCTGATCCCTAGATTATCCTTCATAGCTATTAAGGTTGCCAATACAAGTGGCTCTAGAGCCCTGGGGTATGAATTTTGTGGTGAAGGAAACAGAAAGTGTGGAATAAGGAATTTCTAGAGAATAGAAGACTCTGGTGACATATTTAGTCTAATCCCCTCACAGACAGGACATTAAAAAGGTCAAACTTTTAAATTCATTAACAAATGGTGGACTCTGTTTCTTAAGGATTTTGCACCTACATGAAGAAGTAAAGCCATTTGTCTAGTTTACCCAATATTTTTTCCAGGACAAAGAAATTGGAGTAGAACTATGGGTCCCCCTCAAGGAGAATATAGAAAAGAGGCTCTGTGAGTCCTGAGTGACTACCTTACTCCTTTCTTACCACTTTTCACGAGAGCTGCTATCTCCCCTCAAATGTAGGTATTCTGCCTCCTTCAGGTGATGTTTTCTATGAGATACGACTTATCTCTACTGTGTGTAGCAACTATTGTGCCCCTGAATCCAAAGACCTGGAGTAAAATGGTGTGACCTTAGTTAGGCAGGTACAAACTTTAACCTGCCTAGCTACCTGGAACCAGAAATTAGATCCTAAGAGGATAATCAACAGGTTAATTCAGATGTGATGGATGAGTCAGAAAGAGATTGGTTTGGGTTTCATTTCTGAAGGAGGAGATGCAAGTCAAACCAGGGAGTCTACTATGTAAC